>RJWM01001137.1:0-168651 GCA_004363535.1 Dasyprocta punctata
AGTTGAGCACAGGTCAGGAAGCCCAGCGTGACCAGCTTCTCCAGCACACAGCCTCCCCTCCGGAGCCAGGAAGCGATGCACAGTGTGAGGAGCAGAGCTCCCGCAACATGAACCACAGCCACTCTCACCGATGAGGTCCCGAGCTCCTCCGACGATAATGGCCGAATCCACATTGGAGAAGCCAGCATGACAAGCACCTCCAGGAGAACCAGCGGCTCCAACAGCAACTCTTGGAAGAACCCACAACGCCCCCTTCTTCTTCTCCACGTCCCTATTTATGCTGGCAACTTTCTCCAGGTGGAGCATCTTTACTCAACACCAGCTGAAGCTGGTGCTAAGTTGACCACCAGTTTGTAATCCATAACAGCGGGGCCATAGGAACATAAACCATAACAAAGTGTTTAACCCTAGAATGTCTGAAAAAACTGAGATGGCTTCCCTGTGACAATGGTCATCCCCCAAATGCTGATTTTCCTCAGGTATCACCTTTAGCCTTACTTTTTGCTTCTTTTTCTTTCCCTTCCTTCCTTTCTCCTCCCCCATCTCTTGTTCCCTTGGTGCAGCCATTGTGGAAATCAGAAGAGGTATAGCTGGGTAAAACAGGACCACTAATTCTAGTTTTTTTTTTTCCTTTTAATCTTTGTTTTTTGAGGAATTTCTACATTGACCATATACTTTTTATCACAATATCACCAAAGCAAAAATGTTGTTTGCTTTTTTAAATGATTATACCAAAGCCAGATGTTTATTTGGCATCTTCAGCCTCAATGATAAAGTGATCCCACAATCTACAGACCTTTAGACAAGGAGCTTGTCAATTCCTTTATGAGATGAGATATTTAGATTTCTTCCTTATTTCTGAGGGATCAATGAATACACAATATAGTAGAAGCCTTTGGTAAATACCATGCATTGCTCTTCCTGGGAATTGCTAAAGTTTCTTAAAGTTAACTTTGATAATGATTCAAATCAAACATTTTAACACATAAAATTTAATGTAAATGGTTTGATTTTAACCAATAAATAATTCAAGCCACTAATGATGCAAAATAATCGGGAGTTGTAACTTATTCTTTAAAATGATTTATTAGTTTTAATGTAAAGTTTCTTGGAGGAGAACTGATAGATCTCATGCTATTTGGTCAATGAACTATGAGCAAAGCATTAAGTGGTATGCCTTGAGGGAAGGAAATTTTCTAACTCATTCTTTTTCTGACAGAGCAAAAATTAAATAACTTTTCAGGACCTACTTAGGCTAGAAAACAATACCTACAGGCAAATGCATATGCAATGCATACTCGTAAGGAAACTATCAAGTTACAGAGGACTTAGAGAGTCTGATTAATATTGAAGCTCTATCTAGTGGTCAAAGTAAGAACTTCTAGTTTCTGTATAAATCAAGCATAATAAACTAATTTAAAATGATTTTGTTTTTAATTTATAAATATTAATAAGAAATCTGCAGTTGAATTATACAGTTTATTTTCTTCATACATAATGCAAAGACATATTTGATGAAGTACCTTCATTGGCTTTAGATTTATAATTGCAGATACAATATGAAAAGTACATGATTAATTGCATAATAATGCTCCATTCACTTTTCATTTTGTGGATACAGAAAAATATAGTTTCTTTTTGAAGTTGTTAACTGAATTTTGTAAGGAAAACTACCTCATCTGGTACGAATATATTTATTTTTGTCAATTGCCATTGCTGTTCACCTGTATCCATATGTGCTGAATAACAGTTTTTGGATGTATGACATTTTCAATTTGTACCATCCAATAAAATGAGTAACAATGTCTAGTTTTGTGTACTGAGAATCAAAAGGGGTAAGTCTCAGCATCGGGGTTCTTAGTGAAAAACTGACTTTCATCATCTTTGTCTTTCACTGGCCCTTTTTATTCTAGCTTTTTTTTGCTCTCCCATTTTAAAATTTTGTTTCAGTATAATTTAATTAAATTATATCTGACCAGGACAAGATTGTGGAACAATAAGCAGCAGTGTAAACAGCCTCCCTGAGAGATACCATCCAGATGCTGGAATACAGCAACATAGGGAAAACAAGAAGGAAGGAAGTGGGTCCCCTGGACCCAGGAAGAATCTAAAGAGAGAATTGAAGCCCACAGAAAGAGAAAAAAAACTGAAATGAAGTAGGCAGTAGCTGGTGGTGGCTATGCCCGGATCCAGACCCACTTTGAGAGAGGAGCTGCTAGAACCTGGGGACGCAAGATCAAGGTGCTGTGGCAGTAGCAGTGACCCTGGAGACCTCTGCTGAGAGAGGCAGCAATGGAGGAGAGTGGCAGTAGACGGTGGAGCAGACCTGGAGGACTGAACTGGCTGACGATGAGTGCAGGGGACTCCGTCTTCCCACAGGAGAGAGTGATTGGCCGGGAACGATTTTGGAGTTGCGCTGGATGGGCCCAGAAGCAGTGCTACTCCTGGCTTCCCCCAACAGCTCTTAGCTGGCTGCAGACCCATGGAAACTGTTCCTACTGAGCCCTGCCCCTGTGTGCATTCTGGGAGCCACCTCAGAGGGTCCCTGTGGGTGACTGGCTTGGTCTGGAGGCGGTGGCTCCACGTGCGCTCTAGGGGTGGTAGCAGAGGATCCCGCTGGTGACTGGCCCAGGTTTGCAGATGGTGGCCCTGCTCCTGCACGCACTCCACCAGCCATTGGAGCCAACACAGGCTGGGGAAAAGCAGCAGACAGTCCCACACCAGCGTAGTGGAAACCTTCAGATATCCATTATTAGCACTGTCTAGAAGAACCAAACAGTCTCACTTCAGATAAATTGCATCCAGTGCGAGGAGTGCCTCGGTCCCGAGTACCCATTTGTCCAGAAGAACCCAGGAATATGTTAAGACGAAGAAGCAAAAGACAGTCTCTGGCCTCCAATCCAAGCAGAGCAAGTCCAGGAGATGCAAATGCAGAAGAGATCAGGAGTCCCACAACTGAAGTTTCTGAGGTGATGGCAACTGAAGTAAAGAAACAACTTCACGAGGCTATAAAAGAAATTAGAACAGAAATACTAACTCAACTAAAAGAAAAATGGAAAACATAATAAATGAATTGCCAGACATCTCTAAAGGAGACACAGATGAAAAAATGAAGCATAGGAAAATGAGGGAAACCTTGAATGAACAATACAAAAAAGATTTAGAATACATGAAACAGATTCAAAGAGATAACCAGGAAATAAAAATCTCCGATGAAAGCTGGAAAAACCACTTGAAAGAAGCTGAAGGTAGACTTTCAAACCTTGAAGACAGGTTTGCAGTTTCTGATGGTGAAAGGAAAGATCTCTTGAAAATAACAAGGAACCTGGAAGTAACAATTCAACCACTGCAAGACAACCCAAAAAAACATAACTTAAGAATAAAAGGTGTGAGTGAAAAAGCAGGGGTCAATACAAATCAAGTTAAAAGTTTATTTTCAGAAATAATTTCAGAAAACTTCCCAAGCATGGGAAAAGGAAGTGACTTTCAGATAAGTGAAGCATATAGAACTCCAGGTAGCCATAACCAAAATAAATCTACACCCAGACATATAATAATCAAGATCCCAGAAATTCAACACAAGAACAGAATATTAAAAGCTGTTAGAGAAAAGAAACAGATCACCTACAAAGGAAAACCCATCATAATCACAACAGATTTCTCAACACAAACCACAAAGGTAAAGAAGAGTTTGGAGTGAAGTATTTCAACTCCTGAAAGAGGACAACTTCCAACCCAGATTGATGTACCCTGAAAAACTATCTTTCAAAATTAAGGGAGAAGCAAGATACTTCCATGACAAAGAACAACTGAAGGAATTTATGACCACCAAGCCAACCCTACAAAGAATACTGTAGAACATTTTAGGGAGAGATAAAAAAAGACCACAACTCCAGGAACAGTGGCAGAGGGATATCACTTAGTGGGGCAGACAATTGAATAGAGAGGAAAAGTAGGCAGCCAACGGCAGGAAATAGTATGACAGAGATGAGACAGTGCATGTTGGCCTTAACCATTAATGTAGATGGCCTCAATTCACCAATAAAAGGAAACACAGGCAAAGTGGATCAGGAGACAGGATCCACCAATATGCTTTATACAAGAAATACATTTAACTCGAAATGGGGTTCATAGACTGACAGTCAAAGGAGAGAGAACAATGCTGTATGTGACTGGGAATCAGAAAGAAGTAGGGGTAGCTTGCCCATTAGCTACATAGTGAACAGGAAAGATATGGCACTTTTATCCAATGGAAAGCTACTTAGCTATAAAGAAAAGTAATCTCAACCCTCTAGTAAATGGTAATGGTAAATGGTAAATGGATACAACTTAAGATCATGGTCATGGATGAAATGACCCAGAGCCACATGGGTGAACATCATGTTATCTCCCTAGTACAAAAACACTAAAGGAGTTAGTAGAATTCAAAATACACAATACATATTATAAAAATGAAAGAGGAGGAAGTGTCTAAAAAGGGCAGGCAGTGGCCATTTTTAATCTATCAATGGGATTTGAGTCCTGTATTGTTTTCATTGAGCTATTTAGCTTGGTCTTATTCTATTTCAATTTGCCTAATTTTATTATTTGATGGCATAGACAGCTATTTCAAAGATAACAAAATACATTATGGTAGCCATTATTGATATCTGATCACCTTGTATTGCTTTCTTTGTTCTGTTTTGAGTGATTTTATCCTATTTTGGTTTGTTTGATTGTATTATGACTAATGATATAGGCAACTACTTAGAAGATAATATGAGGCATTAATCAGTGTTGTTTTACTATGTATTGCTTCCATTATTTTGTTTTTTTATTGGTTTCATTCTGTACTATTTGTTTGATTATATTATGCCTGATGGTATGTGCCGTTATTTTGAAGATAACAAGAGGTATTATAAGGGGAAAGGAGGAAAGAAGGAAGGGAAAAGGAAAAAGTCATAAATTTGTATGGAAGTATACGTAAGATAGTTAAAATGAGTATACTACTAAATGCATTAGTTATCGAAAAAGAACAGTTAGTACTCATATGATTAGATCAATTTTACATGTCTATATCTGTTATCTAAACAACCCCTTTGAAGGTAATGATATGCAATATTACAACCACTGTCTGATTCCAATCATCTGATTTTGTAAACCTATAATGTTAATGTATTGGATTTGTTGTTGTTTGTCTCTTTTGCTTTTTGTTTTTCTTTTATGTGCCTTTTTTCTTTTAGATAAAAAAATTAAAGTACACCTGTTTTAAATCTTTATTTTGATGAGTTACAGCACATTTATGAAACTGTATTATAACTACCATCACTATCAAAATAAAAGATTTTCACAAACTAGAATAATCCTTTGGTCTCTTTAATGTCAAAACTTGCAATTCCTGTCCTCAGGCAGGCATTAATCTGGTTTATATAATTATGATCACAAATTAAGTTATCTATTCTAGATTTTTATATAAATGTAATGATAAACTGAATAAGTTTTCATATATGTATTATTTCACTAGAGATAATGGTGAAATATATTGATATATTTGCATATTTTAACTCATTTCTTTATTGCTATATAGTTTTTCAGTGTTTATATCATATTAGATTATCAATTCATATACCTATAGACAAAATATTTTTTAATTCTTAACTTTTTTTTTTTTTTTTTTGCGGCACCGGGGATTGAACTCACAGCCTTGAGCCTGCCAGGGCAGGCGCTTAAGCCACTGAGCCAAACTCCCGGCCCTGGTTTTTAGAAGCAGGGTCGCACTATGTAGCTCAGGCCGGCCTTGCGCTCGCGTTGTAGCCCAAGCCGGCCTCGAACTCACAACGCTCCGCCTACCTCAGCCTCCCGAGTGCTGGGATTAAAGGCGTGCGCCACCACGCCCGGCTTAATTCTTAACTTTTAAGAATAAAATGCATCCAAGTTTTTTTGTTCATGTGTTTAATTATGAGGGATTTAGAACTGCATTTAAGACTGACACTAAATATCTAATTTATTCAAACAAAATAAAACTTGACAGTTCATTTTTTACTGTTTTTCAAAGTACTAGTACGACTTTTAACTTGTCAAAAATGTACTATGAGAGTTTCAGTTGTTCCTCATCCTTACCAATACTCAGTATCATAAGCCATTTTCCTGTTAGTTATTATTGTGAGTGAATTTATTTTTAATTTAAATATGCCCGATAAATAATGGCAGAGCCCTTATTAATGTATTTATTGGCTTTTCAATAACTTCCTTTCAGAGATGCTCATTTGAACTGTTTCTCATTTTATTGGATTTTGCTGACTTTTTATTGAGCTGTTTATTTTATTGTTGACCTACTTTTTAAATTATTCAGTATGTACTCTTCTGAGAAATATATGTGCTCTGTTTCTCTACTTTCACTTCACTGTCTTTTTTTGCTTTCCTCATGGAGAACAAATGTTTTTAATGCTAAAGGTCAATTTATCAATTCTTTGCTTTCAGAGTTTGTGCCTTTTGCATTTTTTAAACTCTATTTTAAATATATTTTAATTGACACATAATTTGCACATACAGAAACTGATGTAAATGTTATATGTAGTATTTTGCTATTTATTTTTTCAAAGTTATAAATATTCACTCAATGAATGAATGAGAATATGTAAGCAGATTCACATTTTCCTAAACAAGAAAGCAAAGGTAGTACATGGGCAGGCGTGGAGCAACCAGGAAAGATTTTATATATATGTTAACTGGGAATTTCTGAAATGATGAGAAAAGTGACTTAAAAAGTCAAGTATACCTGCAGACACCTGGATTAAAGTGTAGTTATATGGATATATATGATTAATAATTTGAAAGTCATAGAAATGATCTAGGACAAAACAAAATCAGGACTGAGCCAAGTGTCAGGGTAAACCATGCCTCCTATGCTACACTCCATTAAATCCAAAAATGTTTCCTCCAGACACAAAATCTCCTCCAGTAATGGAAGGTAGATGGATGTATTCTTGTTTAAACAAATAAAAAATCAAAATAAAATTGATAGCGTGCAGGAAATTGATTTCCACCTTCAAGGTGTGGAGAAGGACTGGGTGGGGTAAATTTGATAACATGGGAATGATAAACAGGACCATTAGAGAGTGAGATCTTTTGCAGATGAGAAGTGGACCAAGAGATGAAGGGAGGGGTGAGATAGGAGAGGAAAACGGGACATGGGAAGAATTATGATGTATTATGTACACATACCAACTCCCCGCGATGAGTTTAATCACCATATACTCCAAACAAGTACCGATGAAAATAAAAAAAAGAAAATTTAAAAAATGAAAAAGCAAGTTAATTGCTGATAAAAAAAATCAAAACCAAAATTGTACCAATTATTATTTTTTATGGAGACACATGTGTGTGTGTGTGTCCATAGTACTGCGGATTTTAAATTAACACTGAGCTGCATGAGGTCTTTGACACTGTGCTGCACCTACAGACCTTTTTCAATTTTATATATTTTTTTAAATTTTGAGAGATGATATTAATAAATCACTAAGATGCCAAGGTTGAACTCGAACTTACAGTTCTTCTGTTTCAGACTCCTAGATCTGACTAATGAAAACTATCTCCAATAAATTTCTGTATATATTCTGGCTTTTAATCAGATTAACATTTTTAATAAGATCACAATACAATCTTATCTATTTTTTCATGGGAATTATAAGAAGAGAAGAAGAAATCACAGATCAAAATAAAGGTTTAAACATTGTGTGTTGTGTATGAACCAATTAGTGTTTTTGGAATTCAGGTACATTTTTTGATATAATGAACAGTTATAAGTAGAGTATGGAATCTCAAAAACTTAAAGTCACTTGAGAGGAAAAATGAGATAATGCATGAAAGGGATTGAAAATGATTCAGATTTGTTACATGCATGCATCCATTCACCAAAGTGAATGTCAATATTTTTTATTGCAAATATACACTCAATAAAAAAAGTTTTTTGAGAGTATTACCAACTTTCTTTCTCTCTGTTTTCTCCTCTTGTCCTGAAGATAAAGTGTGAAGTCCAGGGACACAGCACTGACAATGAGCTGAGTACAGTTTATTAGAAAGGAGAGCTCATGCAAGCCAAGAGGGACTCCAAGAGAGGATGCTGAGGAGGTGCTCCAGGTTCTTTGTTTTTTCTTTTTCTTTTTTGATGAGCTATTTTGGTGGTAGTGTAAAAACAAAAAGAAACAATGAGGTAACTTTTTTATTGTTCCTCTAAGGTTGAGAGAACAGAGCTCCTACTCCCATGCTGTCTACCTTACTGGGGCATGCTGCAGTGAATATTTTATTCCAATTTTACCAGGGTTTGTCTTGCTTTACTTAGGTCCCTATCCCATTTTCTATCTCTTGGTCTCAAAAGCATGCAATGCTATAATACATTCTCAATGCTATATTATTTCTGATTGATATAGACAACATGCACCATATCTCTAAGTTCAACTAAGGCCACAGGAGGATGACTCAAATGTCTAATTGTAGGTATTCTGACACAGATGATTATAGTGTGTGCAAGAGCATCTCTGCTTCCTGCTGGCTGAATAGTCACCAAACAGCTTCAAGTCTTGTCCTGGGACAGCACCGCATCAGAAGGAAACTTTAACATAGAGAGACTCTATTAATTACAATTCCTACAGTTTTGCCACAACCTACTTTCCTGTGGGTCTTCTCCCTATCCCAGTCATCACTGTACCACCTGGAGGCAGCTAGAACATTCAGATCTAGGTCAGACTTATATCAGTGTATGCTAAGGTGCTCTTGGTGCCTGGGGCTTGTTTCATGTACCAGTTGCAGGACTTTAGTGCCATTCACAAGTTAAAAGAGCAGAAATGCAGGATGGTAACATCTAATATATAATGACAGAAAGACTTTTTCTGTGTGGGAACATATGTAATTATGTTTAGGCTACAGAATAGTTTACTGGTCTGCTCAGGCTGCCACAGATCAGGAGTTTTAAGCACAGAAGCTTACTCTTGCCCAGTCTTGGAGGTTAGAAAGTGTCAGTAGGCTTAGTTTGTCCCTTTTTGGCTTGTTTTTGACATCTTCAAAATGTGTCCTCACACAGTCCTCCATTACTGTAACTATGTCCTAATCACCACATCTTTTTTCACCTATTTTTTATTGATGATACAGATTATGGGATTCATTTTGACAAATTCATAATGCACATAGCATTCTTTGATAATTCTCACCTCTATCACTCTTCTTACCATTTCCCCCCTTGCTTCATATGTCTTATGGAGCATTTAATTGTGGAATATATTTTGAACATAATTATGCCCTTTATTACCTGATTTTCATTCTCTTTCTCTTGGCTAATAATAGTTTTTCTTGTCATCTTTTTAAGATTCCTTATGTTAGGAAAAATATGCAACATTTTGCTTTCTGAGTGTGGCTTATCTCACTCAACATGATGATCTCAGATCCGTCCATTTTCCTGAAAATGATACAATTCTGTTCTTCTTTATGAATAATAATACTCCCATGTACATAAATATCATGTTTCCTTTGTCATTTATCTGCTGATAATATCTAGGTTGACTTCATACCTTGGCTCTTACTAATTATTCTGCAAGAAACATGGGGTCAGACATGTTCATTGGAAGAAAGATGATCTCTTCAATAAATAGTGCTGGGAAAAATGGGTTTGTACATGCCAAATTCTAAAACTAGACCCATGTCTATCACTATGCACTAAACTAAAGTTAAGATGGATCAAAGTTCTAAAAATTGAAACATAAACAATAAATCCACTGAAAAAAGAAAGTAGGTAGAAATTTTGAAGATAGTAGAGAACAAGTGGGTGGAGAATTCAAAAGCAAAACTCAGACTTCATGGAAAGTACTTCAAAGAATCAACAACTGGCATCTTATCTTATTAAGAAAAATTTTGAACAGTGAAAGACATCACTAGCAAAGTAAAAAGACAACTCACAGAGTGAGAAAATTTTTAGCCAATTTGCCCTCAGACAAAGGACTTCTATCTAGAACATACAAAGAATTTTAAAAAATTGGATCCCTCAAATTCAAAGACTCAACCCAAAAATGTGTATATGAGATGAATACACATTTCTCAGGTGAAGATATATAAATGACAAATAAAAATGAAAAAAGAGCCAGCCCTGAGACAAACAGCAGCCAGGCCCAACCTCCACATGTGCACAGGCCACCATTGGGGACATTTCTTGCTGGTCTAGAAGAATGAGCCAGCCCCAGCCATACTTTGGAGAAATCATAGCCTGTGAGGGAAATGCCTGAGACCCCACAAACTACTCGTCTGGAGGAACACAGGAAAATATCAGAATGAAGGAGCAAAATGCAGTCTCTGACCTCCAGCCCACGCAGAGCAAGTCCAGAAAAGATAGATATGGAAGAGATTGGAATTCACACTCCTGAAGATTCTGAAGTGATGGCAACTGAAGTAAAGAAATAACAACCTGAGACTATAAAAGAAATCAGATCAGAAATAATATCTGGGGTAAAAGAAATTAAAAACATAACAAAAAATTGCTGAGTTTATCTAAAGAAGACATAAATTAAAAAGTAGAGGAGCATAGGAAAATTAGGAAAACTTTAAGTGAACAATATAGGAAAGATTTAGCATGCATGAAACAGATTCAGAGAGATATCCAGGAAGTTAAAAAACTCCACTGAAACCTGGGAAAACCACTTGAAATAAACTGAAGATAGACTTTTAGACCTTGAAGACAGGTTGCAGCTGTAGATCACGAAAGGAAAGATCACTTAAAAATAAAAAGGAGCCAGGAAATAACAATTCAAGGTCTGCAAGATGATGCAAAGAAAAATAATTTTTAAGATTGATAGGTATCAGCAAAAAAGCAGAAGTCAACACAAATGACCTAAAAAGACTATTAACAGAACAGCAGAAAACTTCACAAGCATGTGAAAAGGGCCTGACATACAGATAAGTGATGCATATAGAACATCAGCTACCCATTAGCAAAGTAAATCTATACCCAGACATATAATAATCAAGATCTCAGAAATTCAGCACAAGAACAGAATACTAGAAGCTGTTAGAGAAAAGAAACAGATCACCTATAAAGGAAAACCCATCAAAATCATGACAGACTTCTAAACACAAACTATCAAGTCAAGAAGAGCTTGGGGTGAAGTGTTTCAAGTCCTGAAAGAAAACAACTTCCAACCCAGATTGATGTACCCTGCAAAACTATCTTTCAAAATTAGTGAAGAAACAAGATACTTCCATGACAAAGAAAAACTGAAGAAATTCATGACCACCAAAGCAACCCTCAAAGTTTACTGAAGAACATTGTAGAGGGAGATGAAAATGACCACAGTTCTAGGAACAGCAGCAGAAGGGAATCACCAAGCAGGGCAAGCTACTGAATGGAGGGGAAATGCAGTGAGCCAATAGCAGGAAAATAGCAAGGCAGAGATGAGCCAGTACATGTTGGTTGTAACCATTATTGTCGATTGCTTCAATTCACTGATAAAAAGAAACACAGGCAGAGTAGATAGCAAAACAAGATCCACCAATACGTAGTATAAAAGAAACATGTAACACTAAAGGAAATTCATTCGCTGAAAATCAAAGAGACAAAACAATGTTTCTGGTGACAAGGAACCAGAAAACACCAGGGATAGCTTACCCATCAACTTCAGAATGAATAAGAAAGATACTGCAATTTTGTGCAATAGAAAGCTATTAAGCTATAAGGAAGAATAATCTCAAGTTCCTGGCAGGTAAATGGATGCAATTTGAAATCATGCTCATGGGTGAAATGGTTTGGGCTCACACAGGTGAGCATTGTGCTGTCCCCTCAGTATAAAAAGCTGAAGGAGTTAGTGGGATCCAAAATGTACAATAGATACTGTGAAAGTAAAAGGGGAGGAAACGTCTAAAAAGGGATGGTGGTAACCTTTGTTAATTTCCTATTAACTTGTTTTGAAGCCCTGTATTATTTTTATTGTACTGTTTCATTTGGTTTTATTCTGCTTTGTTTTGCTTGGTTTTATTATATCTGATGGTATAGGTAGCTATTTTGAAGATAACAAGCTATATTATTGTAGACATTGTTGGTTTCCTATTATCTTGCTTTGAAGCCTTGTATCACTTTCATTGTTTTTTTTTTTTTGGATTGGCTTTATTCTGCTCTGTTTTGTTTAATTTTATTTTGTCTGATGGTATAGGTAACTATGTTGAAAATAACAAGAGGCATTATGGTAGGCATTGTTGAGTTCCTATTATCTTGTTTTGAAGTCCTTTATCAGGATCACTGTTTTGTTTTGATTGGCTCTATTCTGTTTTATTTTCTTTGTTTATATTCTCTTCAAAATAAAAAAAATATGAAAAAATATAAACATCACTAGTCATTCAAGAAATGCAAATTAAGCCAAGGATATAGCTCAGCTGCAAAGCACAAAGTTGTGAGTTCAATCTCCAGTACCGAAAAAAGAACCTCAAAAACAAAAAACAAACAGAAAAATGAAATTAAAATAACACTGAGATTCCATCTCATCCCAGAAAGAATAGCTACCATCAAGAAATCAACCAATAATAAACACTGGAAGGGCTTTGAGGAAAAACAAAACCTTCTCCACTGTTGGTGGGAGTTTAGACTCGTACAACCACAGTGGAAATCAGCATGGAGATTACTGAAAAAGCTGGGATTAGAGGTCCCATTCCACCCAGTTATTTCCCCTCTGGGTATCTTCCCAGAAGAATTAAAAACATCATACCACAGCAATATATGTGGACCTATGTATATAGCAGCACAATTTTTAATAGCTAAATCTTGGAAACAACCCAAATGCCCATCAACTGATGAATGGATAAAAAAGATGTGGCATTTTTATATAATGGAGTACTACCCAGGCAAAAGGGGGATAAACTTGAGGCTTTCATAAATATTTGGATGCAACTTGAGACCATACTCATAAGTAAAATAAATCAGAATCACATGTGTATGCATAATATTGTCACCCTCGTGTTAGAAACTGAAAGAGTAAATAAGGTCTAAAATGTACAGTAGTTATTATGAAATGGGAAAAAAGTGTTCAAAAGGAAAAAGGAGATAGAATTGTAGAAAGGAGAAAGAACAGAATGGAAAAGTGAAAAAATGCAAGTCAGTTATACTATTAGTGTCTCTTATTTCATAAAAAGGAAGGTTTGTGCTAATGTTGATTGAAGAAATACTTATGCCCTTATTTTGTACTCTGAGCAACTACTTTAAAGCTATTAACATGTAATTATTGGCTAATATATTCTTCTATTATTTTGTTACAAAATTTTGTTGTATCTTTTTTCCATAAAATAAATAAGTAAATAAATTAAAAAAACCACATGTATGAATAGAGTACAAAGTTCTCAATAAAACTGAATGGGCAAAGTTTTTCTTGTCCCTGTCAGTGAATGACGCAATAAAATCCAATTTGAATCCATGCAGCAACAACTTCAGGACTCTAGCAGTAATACCAGTTCGTAGGATACGAAAGTGCAATACAATGGGATATAAATGTACCATTTATTCCTCTTACTTTTCCTGCCCTTGGCAAAATATTCATGAAACTATGACATTAACATTGTTAATGTTAACATAGTTGCAGAAACTGCAAGAAAATCTCTCTAGTTCTGATTCAAGGAAGACAAATGGAACTTAGGCAAAGATAACTATTGTAGTCAATCATGAACAATTTGTCAGACGTGCAAGAGTCCTATTGAAAGGAATCTTCCTCTTTGATCAGAGAAGTTGTAGTTCCCCAAGGGCGAGACAAACGTCTATTACTATTTTTCTGTTTTATCCAAATGCTTAGACTCAGATGTTGGTACAATTTCAGGAAAAGTGTAGCAGACCTGGGTGTAAAAATCTCAAAGATACTGGGGAGATTGCAGAGAAGGCAAAGCTTAATAAAGTTCTTTATGAATTCTTAGATACTTTTTCAAAGCTTGTATGTGCTTTTCTGAACCTAACAGCACATCGAATACTTTGAGGATGGAGTAAGAAGATCGCTGTCCGTTTTTCAGACTGCCACTATATGGTACATACATGAGGAAGAGTCAAATAGAGTTGGAATTACATCTGAAAATGTCTGGTCAAAATTTGAGACCTGAACCAAACTGATAGAATTTAAAGGATAATGAGAAATTTCATTAAGCAATGTTCAAAATGTGTCATATGAGATTCAAAATATCTCCGTATATAAAATTACTAGGTCCATTTCTGGCCAGGCGTACTTAACAGTTATTAATATAGAGATGACTCAAAAATTAGAAATGTTTGACAGAAGCTTTTAAAGCATCTATTATTCTCAAATGAATAAAGATGAATATTCTTGAGGAAAAAGGTAGGAAAATCTAAGCCAAGAAATTATAGTTTATAAAGAATAAGCAAGTGAATTTCTACTTATATTATTTAATAGAAATGGAAAATACATTAACTGAAATTAACAAATCACTAGATGCAATGAATAGCTGAATAGAAATAAGAGAAAAAGTCAATTAACAATGAAAATGAATTAATAGAAAGTATCCCTTCTAAAAGCAGAAGAAAAATATTGAAAATAAGTTATCAAAGTTATTGAGACAATAATAAAACATCAAACATGGGTGTTATCAGATGTCTAAAATGAGAGACGAGAAAATAGTGGCCCAAATATTTGAAGACCTAATTGTTGAAAACTACCCAAATTTAGTAAAGAGGTAAAACTTCACATTCTAAAAATTTAATGAACCCTAAGTAAGGTTAATCCAAAGAACTCCACATCTAGATCCAGCAAAATCAAACTGCTAGTAATAAAGACAAAGAAAAACTTCTGAAGTACCACTTAAAATAAACTATTAATAGGGCAACAATATTATAAATAAAGCAGATTTATCATTTTAAAAAAGACTTGGAGGAAAATGGCAGTGGCATGTGATTTGAAAGTGTTGAAAGAAAAAAAATCAATCTGAAATCCTTCCAGAATGAAGAAACCACGACATTCTTAAAGGAAGAAAACAGAGAAATCTTTATCACCAGAATTGATATAATTCCTAAAGAGGAATCTTTAGACTTAAGACAACTTATACCAAAAAGAAATTTAAAACACTAAGAATGGAGAATATATACAATAATAATGGTTGATATTTGATAGCACAAATATATGCAGGTATAATATTCAAGACAATTAGCACTCAAAGAGGGAATAACAAATTTAGGTGTATAGTGGCAAATTTTCTACTTTCTGTTTGAAGTGATAAAGTATAGATTAAGTAGTCTGTGAAGACTTTAAGTATGCAGATATTAATCAGAGGAACAACTACTTCTTTAAAAACTACATGTAGAAATAGACACAAAAGTAATAGACACTTTGAAGGAAATGTTTTAAAATATTCCAATAGTCCAAAATGAATGTAGGCAGATTTTAACATATATATATATATATATATATATATGTGTGTGTGTGTGTGTGTGTGTGTGTGTGTGTGTGTGTATAATTTAAATTTAAAATTTTAGAATGTGAAGATTTACCCCTTTACTAAATTAGGGTAGTTTTCAGCAATATAGGAGATATATATATATATATATATATATATATATATATGCAACTATAATAGCATAAATTATTTTTAAAAAGATGAGTAAAATTTATCATACTGCCTACTTTTAGGACTTAATATATAGCTGAAGTATTCAAGTTAGTGCATTCATGATGAAGGCATACAAATGACCCATTAATTTGTGGTCAGTTGATTGTGAGAAAGGTTCAAAGACAAATCATTCAAGAAATGGTAATCTTCAATAAATTATGTTGAAGCAACTGGAAATGATATACAAAACTATAAACCTTGATTCTTATTTCGTATCATGTATAATTAACTTTGGCCCAGAAGATATCTGTTAATATTGTGATTCTGCGAAATGTTTTCACAATGTAGGAACCTTATCAAAGCTAAAAATTTTGTACTCCCTAAGATGCCATAAAGAGGATCAAAAGGCAAGCTAGAGAAAAAATATGCATATTATACATGTGTCTGACAAAACCCTTCTTAGTGTTTTCTCAGCTTTGTGGGTATGATGTAGTTTGGTGGCTGTCATTAGTTTTAAAAACTCTCTCTCTCTCTCTCTCTCTCTCTCTCTCTCTCTCTCTTTCTCTCTGTGTGTGTCTCCATCTCTATCCTGTCTCTGTCTCTCTTTAAATGAAATCTTACTATGTAGCCCAGGCTGGTCTCAAACTTGTGATTCTACTGCCTTAGCCTCCTAAATGCTGGATTTATAGGAATAGGTAACCACACTCAGCATATTTTAATGATACAATATACATGACATTTACTGCTTCAACCATTTTAAAGTATACAATGTAGTAGAATTCAGTATATTCGAAAGTTCCACGATTATTACAACTGATTAGTTCCAGAACACTTCTATCATACTAAATGGAAACCTGTACCCAAAAGCAGGTCATTCTACAATTCCCCCTTTTATTTGCTGCTAGTATTCACTAATCATCTTTCAATCTTTATGAACTTGCTTGTTTTGAATATTTTCACATATGGAATAACACAATATATGGCCTTCTGCAACAACAATAGGATCCAACTATAAGGACTTTGTAATGATATTGGGCTTGTCCTGACCAACTTTGATAACCACTCTATCTCAATATCCTTAAATTAATCATACTTCTAAACTCTCTTTATGTGATGTAAACTAGTGTTCTCAAATGTTTGGGCAAGTAAGGCATTGCCATCTGTGGGAAGTATAGACCTGTGAAATCAAGCAAATTGTATTTTTCCAAAACACGGCGGTTGGGCATAGAATAGACATGTCCACTCCAAAAGGGAGAATAGGGGCAAAGAAAGGACAAATAACTTCTGAGTAACTCTAAAACCCCAAAGAGCAAAGGACATTAAATTGTCAGTCATGAAACTCATTTTAAAATGATTCCATGTTTTGCCTCCTGGACGAGAGCAGAGTTTGGACCTCCATGTATTTGCTGGGCACTGCCCAGAATCACATGCCAGTGGCTCTTGAGCCCTAAATCTCCCCAGGCAGGCCCCCTTCTCATGTACACAATGCATTCTTAGTAGGGTCTGTCTGAGTTGACCAGCGAGCCCTTGTGATGTTCCTTGCCTGGCCTCTGAAGCTTTCCAAGGTGTCGTTGGAAATCGAGTTGGAAATAACCATACCCCAGCAGCCCCTGTTCTCTGTGCACCAGCAGAGTTAGGCCGGCATAGATGGCACCGAGGTTTCCTGCTACTGTTGTCTTGAGGATAGTGCAGGCTACACCTGGGCCCACATGGGCCACGCTTGGGGGATCCAAAGACTGCTACATTTAATGTGGGAAGCGGAGCTTTTATATTATTCTGCTCCCAAGGGCCTCAAATTCTGAACCTCTGATGGACGGAGCAGAAGATCTCTAAAACATTTTGGAAATGATTCTTCCCTTATCTTGATGAGTAGCATCAGACTTTAGTCTCTCTGTTCTAATCTTCTCATGTATTTGCTTGACCACACCCTTGGTGATTTTATCTGCTTTCTGAATTTTACAGAGCAACAATTTTCCAATTCCTCTGTTTCCCACGTGATTATAAATGCCACCTTTAAATCATTGCTCCTTGTATTTCACTCTGAGGAGTCAAGATAAGCCATTGCCTCCCCCTCAATGCTCTGCTTGGATATTTCTTGCACTATTTCATCACGCAGAAGTTGGACATTCCACAAAACACGGTGTGAACACAAGTTGGCCAAGTTATTTGTTACTCTATAACAAGGACTGACTATCCCTAATTTCTGACTGAGACCTCATCGGACTGACCTGTCACCAAATATATATATGACCTCTTAAGGAATTTCTAAGATTGAGCTTTTTTCTGCTACTCTCCTCTCTCTCTCTCGCTCTGAGGTCTCACCATAATCAATTTATGGTTCCACTTACTGTGATTCAGGCATTTCTAGCCTGCACCTCCCATTTGTGTAACCTCTGACTTGTTCCAAAACTACTTCCCCATCTTTAGGTATTTGTTACTGAAATATCCATCTCCAGTACCAATATCTTTGTCAGTCCATTTGGGCTGTGTCAATTAATTACATTAAACCAGGTAATTTTCAGGGGAAATTTATTACTGGTAGTTCTGGAGACTGGAAAATCAAGATTAAGGGATGACCAGGTTGGCTGTCTGCTGAGGACTCATCTTTTGCCGCCTAGATGTTCTCATCTAACTGTGCCTTCAAGTGGAAGAAGGGTTGAATAAGCTGCCTGGGGCTTATTCTGTGAAGACACCAATCTTATACATGAGTGCAATAGCCCTCCTGACCTAATCACTCCCCAAGGGTGCACCTCTTAATTTCATTACTTTGGGGGTTAGGTTTCCACATATGAAATTTGGTGGAGATTAAAATATGCAGACCATTTTGTTTCTGCTCTTGGAGATTCAGGAGGTATATTAATATGTAAAAGCACTAAAACATCTTACAATATGTAGACCTAATTAATTTTGTTTAGCCTAGTTTCTCCAAAATTTATTTGAATACAAAACACTTTTTCATTTTTGATTATTATCAATATCCCACAGAAAACACTTAGAGAAATTCTACCCTAGTTTACAGTGAAAGACAGACTTGGATTTTTTTTTTATTCCAAGGACAAAGTGAATGGGGCATGACTGGGTGTTGTAGAATGTGGTGGGAACATTTTGGAGAAAATTATTGTATCAATTTATCTATGCTTTTCCACTATCTAAAATATGCTCTGCAAATACAAATCAACTTGGAACTTTCAGGTAAAAACTATGGGTTGCTAATATTTTGCTTTGTTTGTTACACTTCTCAGTGGTCTGCGTAAAATTCCTTTGAGCTGTGACACATGAACAAGAGGCTGGTTTTCTCATTGTAAAAAGCAGTGTCTTTGCGGGTGGCTTTGAGAGAGAAATGACAGATTGATTCAACCTGAAAATATATATTTGCACTCGACAAAAGTTATTTTATGTTATATCAGACAGATTGCTGGTAAAAATTGGAATTGAGCTAAAAATTGAGACTTTGTGGGAATAAAAGTGTCAGTAGTGTTTCTGATGAGGCTTTTCACAATGCAGACCAAAGAAATTTATTCTTTAAAAATAATTAACATTGGATAATGAAATATTGATATCAAATAGAAAGCACTACTCTGAATAAGACTAGTATCAGGGTAGAAAACATTTTAGGTGTGTTTACTCGCTGATAAATTATGAAAAGAGATATAGTATGTGCATTACTAAGACTGTGGCTATTTGTGGGTTAAAATATTCTCATTCTGTTATTACTAATTGTACAACCTTGAGCAAAATGACAATCTATCTTTGCCTCAGTTTTTCATAGATAAAATGGATAGTAATGGTGTTTATAAATTTATTTTATTTGTTCTACAGTACTGGAGACTGAACCAAGGTCCTCTACACTGAGACCAGTCCTTTTTATGTTAGCTTTGTAATAGATTCTAGTTAACTCACCCAGGTTGGACTCAGCCTCCCAGAGTGCTGGAATTACAGATGTGGGTCATCACATTCAGCTCATGGATTTTTTTTAATATTCAGCCATCTGATATATACACAGCAGTTAGAGCAAATCTTGGTGTTTGTTATGCCCTAACTTCTGCTATTATGATTATTATTTTGAAAACTATACACTACATTACAATGTATCCTGGAGAACTGGTTTAAAAATTGCACACTATTCTGGGTCTGGTGGTGTTCACCTGTAATCCCAGCACTTGGGAGACTGAGGCAGAAGACTGATGAGAGCTCAAGGCCAGTCTGGGCTACAGAGTGAGTTCAAAGCCAACCTAAGAGACAAAGTGAGATCCTGTCTCACAAAACCCAGAAGTGAAAAAACTTGTATACTGAACTTTGTCTCATATCAGTCAAAATTCCAAAGAAAAAAGCTCAATCTGGCGACTTTTGTTAAAATTGGTTATTAAATTGAGCTCATAAAGTTAGCGGCATTTTTTTAATGATTGTGCTTAATAATCTTACAAACTCTAGCTTTCAAAACTGAATTAAAAAGCACTTTGGAATTTATAATATAATAAATTTGAAATGCAATAATGTTCGAAATGCAAACACATTATAATTTTCATCTAAAACTGTTTATAGAAAGGAAACTCAACATTCTGAGGATCTTAGGTTGAGTGACACAAACAGGTATTCTAGGCCAGCTCTTTTCAATCAGTAAGATCCACACTGAAAATTAAAATATACTCATAAACATCTACCTACTTGCAAAGAAGAATATCTTTCAGTTCAACAACCTGGAAAGTAATACTGTGTAAATGCCAATTGTAAATTTAGGATCAAAGTTGATTATGAAAAAGCTGTATTTCTGACCAACTTAATTTTCTCTTTTTATAACATTCTGAGTAATCTATGAATATTTTGTAAAAATGTCAAATGAAACCTAACTGAACATGAGTAAACAATTCATTTGATTAAGAAACCCAAGAAACCAAGGAGTGACATAAACTTATAATCCCAGCATTCAGTGAGGTTAACACAGAAGGATCACAAGTTTCAGTCCCATCTGCATTCGGCCAGACTCTGTTCAAAATAAAAAAACCCAAAAACATCTGGGAATGTAACTCAGAGGTAGAACACTCCAGAACCATGAAAGAAAAGAAAGGAAGAAAGGAAGGAAGGAAGGCAGGAAGGAAAGAGGAAAAGAATGAATGAAAGAAAGAAAGAAAGAAAGAAAGAAAGAAAGAAAGAAAGAAGAAAGAAAGAGAGAGAAAGGAAGAAAGAAAAGAAGGAAAGAAAGAAATAGAGAGAGAGAGAAATTCAAAATCCAAGCAAGTATGTCTTTGGAAAAGCATTGTATTTTAGTTACTTATCAATAGCCTTCTTCTTGAAGAAATGAATAGTGGCACAACAGGAAACTGTAGCAGCAAGGGAAAGCAAGGGGTGACACAAGACTTATCATTTAAGAGGATTCTGCAGGAGCAGACTAATGATGATTTATTAAGAATGATAAAAGAAAACAAAGGAAAAGTGAAGCAAAACTCTAAGCCTGAATTACATAAGAACTTCATTTGTGCTTGCGAATTACTTTAAGATCTCTATTAACATCCATGTCATGTTGGAGCTTTTTATTTAGACCTTCAGCATTTTGCAGGCATGTGGTCTTAGTTACCTCTTGCCACTGAGACACAATACCTGACATCCATAATTTAAAGGGGGAGAGGTTCATTTTGGCTCATACTTTGAAGAAGTGTCAGTCCCTAGTCTCTGACTCCATGGCAGGGCAGCATTGCAGAGGCGCAGGGCAGACAGGAAGCAGCACCATCAAGGGAGAAGGGATGTACGGTATATACACAACCTTAAGGCCACGCCCACACTGACCCAACCTTCCCACCAGGCTTCACCTCTCAGCATCATACCCAGACACAATATAAAGCCACCAGTGGCCTAACCTAGTGTCACAAACCCACGATCCAGTGTCATAGGCACATGTCCCAGTCATCTTCCCAAAGTCTCACCTATGAGTGTGAGTTTTGGAGGGGGACATCTGGTTATACACCATGACAGAGGTGACAGCGACTAATGGAATTATTGGATTTACCGACCTAGGTTAGGGGTATGGCATTTCAACATTACCTGCAATCAGTGGTGAGAACTAGAAAAGATGAAGGGAGTGGCCTGAAGGGAAGAGTATCTGAGATACGCTCTGCAAATTTTCTTAGGGACCTTTACATCCTGCGTGTTAAAGAAAGAATACTTTATGCCCTGTACACACTAGTCCTACAAGATGTTTCAGTCAAGGATCTCTGATCAAATGGAGTATATTTAGATGTTTGAGCTGATGTTGTAGGATGACCCCATCCTAAAGCAAGGACAATCGTTCTCAGTACGTGTCCTTAAATATGTTAATGGAGCCAATTGTGAGATGGATGAAAGGATGATAATGTATAGTTATCCCAAGTAAACTGCTAAATTCTTCATCCTGAAGAAATTATGACAAAATCTCATAACTAAGGGAAAATCAAAGTTTGAAATTATTTCACAGCAATGTTTTCTCAGAAAACCTAATTATTTTCCTACTTCTTAATAACAATAAATGAAATCAGTCGAAAATGAAAGCCCACGTACTGCATAGAAGTGCTGCTAATTTGACAGTATTTTGTTAATAAACATTGAAACTTTTAGTTTGTAAACAAGAGCAATCTGTTTCATAAAACCAAATTAATTATTCCATATCCCATCAAAAATAGATTAAAACACCCAAACATAACTTCTTCATTTCCTTATAGAGTTAATGATAAATATTACCGGTAAGAAATTAACCCATTGTTGCAAATGCTACCCCTAACATCTTCTATGTAAGTGTTTTTTTAGAAATCAGAACACTATTCATGGGACAAAAAGCAAATCAAGGCGTGATAAAAGAATAAAACCAATCCTGAAAGCAATATTCAACAATATGGGTTCTTTCTCTATTTCTTCCTCTCTTCACTTAGAAACAGCGAAAAGTCAACTACTGTTTAATGAGATACAGTGTGGAGAGAAACCCTGACATCATTCATCAGTTTGAGCAGACTAACTTTTCATGTTATTTGCAGGGACAGGAAGTCAGAAGATGATCTCAACCAGGGCACATTTTCTGCATTCATCATTCTTTTTATGCAGAGAATTAAATGCAGAATTACCTCTCACCAGCCACTACACCCAGTAGTCATCCTCCCCTGTTGGGTGAAGATTATTTGGTTGAAGAAAACTGTTGAAAAGATTTTTGTTCTGATTTGGAATCATTGCAAGTATCACAGTGTTATAGATTTTGAATACTCTTACTTAAAGATAAAGCTAAACTATGGAGTTCGAGAGGGTTTCATAGGCATTCAAAGCTTTAAGTTAGCGAAAAACATCAGAGGTCCTTGGAATTTAAGCATATGTAGTTCATTTTGGGAATGCTTCTAAATTTTGAAAAATATCAACATCCTCTAAATGCATAAACCAGTTTTATTAGTCACTACTTTAGTTTTTAAATGTTACTTTTAATTAATTATTTAGGCTCAGCTTGGAGAACTGAAAATTCAGCATACATCTAATTGAAAACTGAAACTCAAGCCAACATTTTCTAAATAGAATGTCAGTGGGCATGGTCAGTCTGTACTGAAAATGCTTTACGGGATAGTGGAAATAATAGGGTATGTGGATTCTAAAGATGGAAATCTTGTGCTTATATAAGTGAGTTTAGAAATAGTGGTTTGCTTTTTAAGATTTGGTTTATTAAAAATTTATAACAATTATTGTCATAACAAAAATTTCAAACACTAAAAGAATATATACATAGGAAAGTATATTTTCCCTATCCCTAGTCCCACTCCCAACAGTTTTTGCATCACTCTGCAGTCTGTATCTTTCAGCCTATATAAGCATACAGATTTTTCATTTCAGAAAATACAAACTTAAAACGAATCACAGACCTAAATGTCAATTTCAAAACTGTAAACCTTCTAGAAGAGAACTGTCAAACAGAAGAGCAGTTACTATCCCCAGGGGAAAGAACACAATGTACCACTTACCCACCCCAGGGGAGGACCCCTGTACCCACTGCACGCTGTTATTAGGAGTCACCAAGGTAAATACCGTGCAGTCAGGAACTGGTGGAATACGCTTTATGTACACAGAAAAGAAACAAAGCAAAATTATCTCTCATAATAGTGTTGACTGCCCCTTATGGAAATCAGGACACCTGGCAGCTGACACAGGGTGACTGTCTTGCGTGCACCCTTCTTGTGCCACAGGAAAAAACAAAACAAAACAATCTCTCCCCCATGGTGTCTGAGATGTTGAAGTCTGGCAGCATGCCCAAGGGCTGTGGGCTTCAAGCAGAGCAGAGGAACACTCACTGCGCCCAAAAGAGTGAAAGATATCCCCACATGAGGCAATAAGCCTGACCCAGGTTGTAAGGAGTCTTTATCTCTTAGTAGGAAAGCATTCCAGGCCCAAAGCTCATCTTATGTGACCAAACAGAGCTTGCGAGACTGTGCACATGAAACTGTTTCCCAACAATGAGAGAGGGGAATATTTAGGTGCTCTTGAGTTTGGCAATGATTTTTTTTTAGATAAAGCACCAATGACAGAATCCATGAAAGGAAGATCTAATAAATTGGACTCCATTAAAATTAAAAATTTCTGTTTTGCCGAAGCCACTATCAGGAATACAAAAAGACAAGTCAGAGACTAGAAGAAAATATCTGGGAACAATATAGTTGATAAATACACTAACTGTCATTCTGAATATACAAACAACTCTTAAGACTCAACAACAAGAAAAAAAATCAAAATGATTGAAAGATCTGAATGGACACTTCATCAAAGAAGATGCACAGAAAGCAGATGGACATATGGAAAGATGCTCCGCTTCAGATATCAGCAGGTAAATTTAAATTGAAATAATAAAGTTACCACTAAGATCTAGAAGATGGACAATACTAAATGTTGATTAGAATTTGGAGCATACAGGAGCTCTCATCCATTGCTGGAACACATGCAAAAAGTGGTACAGCTACTTCAGAAGAGAGTGTAGTAACTTCTCATGAAACAAACCACATTCTTACTGTAATTCTGATCCAGTGGTCATTCTGCTTAGTATTTACCTCAAAGGAATCAGAAATTTTGTCTACAAAGAATCCTGTGCACAGATGTTTCCAGCACCATTTTTAATAATCGCCAAAACTTGCAAGTCGTTATGACATTCTTCCATGGATGAATGGTTCTTTTAAAAAAGTGTATAAATCCTGATCATGGCATATCATTGTGTGCTTACCATAAATGAGCTAGCTAGCCATTAGAAGATGTGGAGGAAACATGAATATTTATTACTAGGTAAGCAAAGCCAGTCTGAAAATGATACAGGTTTGTTTCTATACTCTATGACATTCTGGAAAAGGCAAAACCATAAAGTTAAGTTAAAAAGATGAGAGATTTGTAGGATTTAGAAGAGAGAAAGGACTGAATAAGAACATGGAGAAGTTTGAGGCCTGCAAAATACAGTATCTCTGCTAGATACTATAATGTTGAATACATGTCATGCTACATTTATCCACATTCATAGAACGTCCAACAACAAGAATGAACCCTGAAGTAAACTATGGACTTGAGGTGCTAATGGTGTAATAATGGAGACTCATGAATTGTAGCAGTATTCCATTGTGTTGAAGGTGTTGATAATGCAGGAAGCTATGTGTGAGGGCTAAAACTATGTGGGAAGTAGCTACACCTGTTCAATTTTGTTATGCATGCCCATAAAAAAATGAACTCTAAATAAAAATACTGAAGAGAGTGCACTACACACATTCTGCCCCTTGTATGGTTTTTAAATAATGTTTTCATATTTCATGAACACTATTCCATGATCATACATTCAGACCTGCTTTTATCTTATTTGTATACAGTACTGGAGATGGGAACAAGGCTTCACACATACTTAACAAGCAATCTTTCACTGAGCTACATATCCAGGTCTTTTTTACTTTAATTTGAGACGAGGTCTCTAAGTTGCCCAAGCTGACCTCCAACTTGCGATCCTCCTGCCTCAGTCTCTCAAGTAATTATAAGTGTGAATGCAACCGTACCCAGCTCCGCTTCATTTTTAAGGACTAGATTATTGATTCCATCAACTGCCTACAGATGGATATTTTGTTCACGTCTGGTAGTGTAGGCATACTTTATATACTAGAAGATTAAATTGGCAGGTGTTGAGCACTAGGGAATAGTTTTCCTAAAATATTATATTTTGCATCCACTACATGCCCCAGTAATTCACGTTTTGAAAGCAGCGTGTCTGAGTCAGCAGTGTGAACTGATCTTAGTTGACAGTGCTCACGGTTTCAATGGCTGACAGAAAGAAGCTAGCACTCTGGCAGTTTTGAACGATGATTTAATGGGATGTTAATGCAGCTCGGATTACTTTGAACAGTAGACGGTAGCTTATGTGCAAAAAAGTCACTGTCTCATTTATAGTTTTATGTATAAAAATGGCCACTGCCCCTCTTACAATTTTAAGTGTAAAAGGCCATTCTCACTTTTACAATTTTAAGCACAAAAAGGTCACTATCAACTTTCAAGGTCAAGAAAAGCTCAATTTAAATAGCAAAATCAAAAGAAATAAATGCTATCTGAACAAGTTCTAGCACTTATTTCACATCATTAATAAGGTCCAAAATCAGCATAAAGAACATCTAAGTTATAACTGTGTTAATGATAAACAATGAGATTTACCATTTGAATTCAGTAAGTGAAAGAACTCATTTGCTTTACAAAGAGGATAGAAAACAAGATATTTGCTAAGTTTATTCTTTCTAGACCACATTACTCTTTGGAAACTTATGACTAATTAGAATATTGTTAATATCGTCACAACTTCTGGCTCCACACCCATGTCTTGGTGATAAACTAACACTCTCACTCTCTGAGAGTATTATTCTCCATAGAACAAGGAAAACAATGAAACCTTAAGAGAAAGTAGATGGAGAAGCTAAATTGCCTTTGGTTGTGAGGCAGTTATTTGAATTCTGAAATAGGATAAGCATTCAAAGAAGACTCTCCCTTGTTAGGTGGCCATCATAAAGGGAAAGAAAAGATGAATTCAATTGAACACCAAGTTAGTTATGCTCTGGCTTGATATTCAGACAAACTCAAAGCAGATACAAATGTTGAACTTTGGTGTTTTATTTTCTGAAAATAACCCAAGAAACAAGTCTACAACTTAAATTTTGAGCGTGTCTATGGCAGTCATGTTTACTAGCAAAATGAGTCCAATCAGACTCACAGTGAATTTAAGAAGAGAACAGAAAATATCCTCGCAAGATCTATCAACCTTTATTTTGTTTTTGTTTTCAACATTGATGCTCAAGTTATTCAATGCATTTGAAATGTTCTTTAATACTCTGGGTGAGATTTGGGGTAATGCAGCCTATAGTTGGAATAGAGCCTAATTAAAGATCAGCTGAAACATTACATTGTTATCCGGAGTGAATAAATGATGTTGGTAATTGCAGGATCATCAGTTAACTCAACCAAGTAACTGTGGAGGTCTATTTTTTGAGGTTTTGTTTTATATATATATATATATATATATATATATATATATATATATATTAGCTATCCAAAGAATAGCTGGCAAAATCGTTTTTTCATTCTGTATGCTGTCTCTTCACTCTCTTGATTGTTTATTTTGCTGTGCAAAAGCTTTGTACTTCAGTGCAATACAATTTGTTGATTATTGTTATTATTTTTGCGCTATTAGATTTCTGTTCATGAAGTCCTTGTGTCTTCAAATGTTTTCCCTATTTTGTCTTTCAACAGTTTCAGTGCATATATTTTTGTATCTCAGTCTTTGACCCATTTTGACTTGATTTTATTAGTACAAGGTGAGTTCTTATTTCTTAGAGAAATTTGCAGTAAGATCAATGCATCGCATTTGAACATGTATAAATGCCACAATGAAATGCATCGATTTGTACAATTATATGTATTAACAATAAAAAAAGTAAATTAGATATATCTAACTTGCTTTAGTGTCATAGAACCATGATAAAACTAATCTTTTTCACACTTTTTAATAAATGAAGCTTCGTATAGGAGATATTAAGTACTTTAATGTATGATAGAATAATCAGTGTATTAAAAGCTTCTAGTATGTTCTTTCCTATTTTTGCTTTGCTTAGTTTGACCTAGTCCTGTATTTTTTGACGCTCCAAAGTCCAGAATCATTCTAAAGTTTCATACTGCTCCTAAATTATATCGCTTTTCTATTTCTCCCATTCCATACTAACAATTAAGAACCATTTATTTGCATTTTCACTAATTTCAGTTTTCCAAAGAGTTATGAATATTTTGTTGGTAAGTTTTCAAATATGTAGCTAAATTATAAAAAGCTAATTTTGGATGTATAGAAATCAACATTTTCATAAATATAATAAAATAATAAATGATGCTATTGTCAAAATGTATTTCCTCTCAGCCAATCACAGAATATAAATTAAAGTCACTGAGTTTATAGAGAAAATGCAAATGGTTAAAATAGTTTAATTGATAAGGAAGGATAATATTCAGAAAATTCTAGAATGTGCTGATGTAGCTTCATAAAAACGTTACACCTAAATTGTCTACTGTAGCAGTGGAAACTTCAGTGACATTTTAAAATATGTTTATTATCAGCCCTGTACATATTTGTACTCATTTTCAAAAACTGGATCAATTTTCTTCTAGCAGACCATTTAGTTAACTTTTTGGAACTACCTATATTTCTCATTATTTTAGTAATATCTACCCCTCCCAAACAGTAAAATATGTAGGATTTATTGACAATATTACAATGAGAAATTGAAACTTGTAGAAGTATTTATAAAGAAGTTTTATTTTTCTACCCACTATTTCTTTAAAACTCCATGGCTTAGCTGCTTCTTCTGCCCCAGATTCTGCCTCCAGCGGGGTCTTTTCTTTCCTTTCCTTTCCTTTCCTTTCCTTTCCTTTCCTTTCCTTTTCTTTCCTTTCTTTTTTTCTTTTTCTTTATTTCTTTTTCATCCTCAGGTAACATGAATTCCAATCAATTCAATCAAACCAAGACAAATAAACAGAACAAATAAAAAGAACCAAAAATTAAAAATAAATAATAGAACCAATCTCGCTTTCAAGACTAAAATTTCTAACTCAGTGTAATTCCCATGACCTGACTTTCTTTATCTCTCTGGCTGTTCTCTTTCTCTAGGTTTTGATGTTCTCCAAGCAGAGGCATGAAGCTGAGGAACAGGAGGGTGACAGCTTCTTAGGATTTTTCTCACTTACTCTTCCTTCTTGCTAACTTCATTTCTGGCACCTTCAAAGGTAGAATAAGGGGAATGCAAAGAAGTAGAGAAGTGTAAAAATTTTATTTGACATGAACTGCTTTAGTGATCAGATATTTGTGATTTTTGTGTCTGACCTGAATTCAAAACTGACTTTTTTTGTTTTTTTGATACCAGGAATCGAACTGAGGACTTCATGCTTGTCATGTAGGTGCTGTGCCACTGAGCTATATCCCCAGCCCTCAGTGCTGATGTTTTGTCTCGTGTACTTTTGGTTTATTCCTGAGTTCCCCTTTCCTCTCCAGTATGATTCCTCTATGCAAAGTCGTTTCGACCAGGTAAAGTTCTTTGCTCCATTTTCTCACTCTTACAACCTGAGATGACCTTTAAGACATTCATTTTCCCCTTTCTGAGTTTTTCTTATGGGTAGATCATATCCAGAAAACATTTGAATATTCTTACCTGGACATACTCTGAAGCTCAGGTCACCAATTTGTCTGTTTCATTTCTCCTTCATTATGCACTCAAAGCAGTTAGCATTCCATTTCTTATACTCTTGACTTTCCATGAGATTATCAAATAGCAGTTGATTGTGTGTTGCAAACTTCTAAGGACACATCAACATCTAGCTTTGAGAAAAAAGGAATTCACACACAGATCTCTTGAAACTTGTCAACAATATTTCCTTGAATCTTTTCTCTCAAGATTGGAACCTTTCTTAACCCTCTAATGCACAAAGATTTCACAGTCTTAAATTTCTCTGTTTCCAGAGAATCCCCTAGCTAAGCAATCTATTTAGTCTTTCATTTATTATTATTTCATCTGTAATTGAGAGGGGTGTAATCCTTACCTTTATATCTAGGAAATTTCTTATCTGCTGACTGTTGCTGTGAGATTTCACAGATTTGGGGAATGTGGGTAATTTTATAGACTGCTTTCAGCCAAAATAATTGGAAAATTAAATAATTGACTAACTATTTCATGCTGTTTTGCATATTCATTAACTGTCATTTAAAAATAACTATATTTTGTACCTTCAATATTAATATAACCAAACTCCCCTGAATAAAAAATAATAGGGCTCGTTTTCAAATTACATAAAAAGAATTATACTTTTTATGTTTTTTCATACTGTTTTCCTTCACTAATAATACATTTTTTCCTGTAATCTAAGATACAGGTTGTTAATATTTGGCTTACCATAATATGAACAAATGGATGGTGACCAGGTTCCAGTCTGGGTATTCCATATTGTTTCAGCATTCCCCCTGAGTCCTATTATGCTTTGGTTAAATTTTAAACCATACTAAAGAATTAGCTCACTTTTGCATACTTTATGCAGTACCTACTGAGTACCATGAATTTTGTTAAATGTGTGGATGTAAATTTAAATATCCTTTGAGATAAAATCCGTCAAGTGGGTGTGATAAGAATACAAATTTGCAAATTCGACTGGTACTTGATAAGTAGCTTTCAGTAAAATTAATACCTTATTTCATATTTTTAAATAGGCCAGAGGAAAGTGGTTTTGTGAGGTTTTTAGCAAATATTTGAATGTTGATATATCATCTGATCTAAATTTTTGTAACAGCAGGGACTGTGAAATTGACTGCTGGTGATTAGAAAATGATTAATGGGATGAAATAAAAACATGATCATGTTCCTATCACTTTTCATTTTTGCTTTTGGTAAGAAATATTTAAGCATATAAAGTTATAGTACAATAAAGACATAATAATTTTTTCTCCTGCTTCTGATTCCTGAGCATGGGAAGGGACCCAGCCTGAGAGTTTCTCAGTTCTTCCTCCTTGTCTAAGAATAAATACAGCTTCAGTAGGTATACACAGGTAGGTAGGACTCACTCTTGGAGGGAGTACTATGAGTTAGGGAATATTATGCTCAGGAAAGTGAACTGGTGGATAGATAATCGATCCATCAATAAGGCAGGGACCTTCTGATAAGCAGCAGGTTGAAATAAGTGGATTTCCTGTTAAATTGACCCTGGATACCTGAGCAATTGAAGATGAATCAGGTTCTCTTGCACTTAAAATATAATATATTACACTGATTTATCTTTTTATTCCACTTTCTGACCTTTGTACCCAAAGTAACTTGATGGCCTGCAACAATGTGTCTCCTCTCTACCAGACAGTTTCTATTGCACTATACAGTACCAAGATCGCTGAGCATGGAGCTCATTCTTCTTGCATAGAGGTGACGGCAGAGTCAGCTCTAAACAAATTTGTAAACCTTCTTTAAAGTTATTACTCACTTGATGTAACACTTGGCTCTTAACACTGAAACTAGTAATAGTAAAATAATAGCAGCTAACATTTATTCAGAAGTTTAAATGACATGGATGCTTTTCTTAGTGCCTTTTACACAGCAGAGTGGCAGTACTTAGTACTCACAATAACCTAGATCCTAGGATGTAGGTACTATTACAGTGCCTGTGTTATAAAGCTGACACCCCAAGAGTATAAGTAACTTGTCCAAGGTCAAATAGTTGAGATTTGGGTTCTAGAATCTGCACTTCTAATCGACAGACTAACTCTTGGTTGAGCTAATGACAATAATCAAATAGCTTTTAAATGTCTGGTCATATATGCAAAGCACTGTACTTTCAACTATCACCGAGTCTTCTTATCAAACAGGCTGCTTCTCAAGTATATGTCTTCTGAGTTTTGTTTGTAACTTTCTTGTGCATTCTTATTTATAATGTTAAGTTTTCTGTATGTGACCCTTGGCTCTTCATCTACTGTCATGTGGTTCTTTTCTCCTAGTCAGGAGCAGCTCAAGTCCAAGTTCACTACTTTTCATCTGAAAAGCAAATTCACTTTGAAGAATCTCCTCACCCTTTGGTTTAGTCAGGCCTTTCTCCTTAAAACTCGTGTAGCCTCATAATAGTCTGCCTCGTCTTTATCATAATGATCATTGTTATAACGGAGTTTTTTATTACCTGTCTTGTCCTCTACAACAGCAGGAATCATATCTGTCTTGTGTGCTGTTGTACTTTAAAGCACTGATTTGATGCCTGGCATATGTCAAGGAGTAAGCATTGCTTTACCGATGAATTCCCTTCTCCATATTATGCCATGCTGAATTCCCTTCTCCATATTATGCCATGCTGAATTCCCTTATGAGGACCTATATCACCCCTGATTAACCTTCTCCTTAACTGATTCACTTTTGACACTACTCTTTGATGTTTCTATAGTTCTACTCAACCTCATAACAGCATCCATTGATTTTAGTTGGTCCATGTAATTCTTGCCCTCAATGAGCTCTTAGTCCAAAGAATAAGAGAAGTGCCTAAATCTCGGTAGTAAAATGTGTACTGTGATAAAGGCTGTGCTGTCTCTCACACCACAGTTCATAGTTTAGGAAGCGGCTAACATATTAGATCTCCATGGCTATGCTGTGATTATATAGTTAACCTGAAATTTTTCCTCAGTAATTTTCTCCAAAAACAACAAGCAGAGAGAAAAAGTAGTTCTTAGAACCTATTTTAACCTGTGAATGTTTTCTCCAAAGTAGTTTCTTACTAGAATATTCTTACTTTCCTCAGGAAATCAAAACAGCACACAAAACATCTACTCTTGTTTTTTTCTTACATTACTTAAGCACAGGTTTCAATCTTGGTAGGTTGAAGCAGATTGTGCAAACAGAAGAGGAATCAGTGTTTTCTCAAATACAGTTTCAGTCTAAAAATCAATAAAAGCCAGTTTCTTTGCAGCTCATAGCTACCAGTCTTTCTCATGTTTGCCGAACCCCACCTACCTTAGTGATACAGGTGAGAAAATTCTTGGGTGAGTGGAAGATAAGAATTTAGAAATACTAATTAACTCCACAAGGAGCAGGAGAATTTATCAGCAAATGGAAGCCACAAGCCTCTCACTGTGTCTCCGTCCTTCCACAGAGATCCCAGGAATGGTCTCATGCAGGTACTGGGGCAGGGCTTAGATCCTCTTTTCAGCATTCTAGCCAGGCCCAGATTTACTGAGACCAGATAGCCTCTGTATTATGAGCCTACAATGATTGAATGATGAATCAGCCCTTGGGATATTCTATATTTTTCTTTGCTGCTTCTAAAGAATAAACACTTCATTATCCTCATGTGGAATACAAATTAACCTGTTGAAAATCTGTCTGCAAGGCAGTATGCTCTCAGAGCCTCGGAAAGATCCTGGGAGTGCCACCTGGAGAGGTTACCGACTGTTCCTTATGCATGAGGAAATGGTGCACAGAGGAGCGTTAGACCCAATCTGCTCAAACCTTTTCAGCAAACGAAGTCCTCAGCTACTTCCAAAGGAGGCTGAGTCATTTGACATGTCTATCAGTTTTCTTCTTTCCCACCTCAGGAATGTCCCTGTATAGTCAATTATCTTTTGCTTTCAACCTCTGAAAAATTAGCCTTTGTTTTCTGTACCAAGGTAAACCCCTACACTTGTGCTTGATATTTCTTTTCCTGGCTGCCTTACCACTGAGAACAGATCTCTGAACAAATTCAAGCCTGTTGTCTTATAGACTATAGAATACTGTTATTTTATTTTGCTCATTTGATTTCCTTATGACAAAATGTATTTCTGATCAATCGACCGGGTCTTTCATAGGCCATTATCGGTTCATCCATAATATCGGAGCCATGCACAAGGCGACTCTCAGTGTGTTTTCTTCAAAGTTTTATGAAGGGGGTTGGGGTGTCAAGAAGGAGCACTGTATTTGCTAAACTCTAGATTTGATTTTGGGAGTCTTTTCTTTTTTAATAAATGTGCCACTAAGAAAATTTGTTTGCCTTACCGGATATTTCAATCAAATGTTCTAGGGTTTGCAAAAACATGCACTTATGTGTTGCAGCAAGTTCAGAGAACATTGTATTTGTAACTCTCTTCATGTTTGCTCAAAATTAAATAGTCTCTGTGTTAGTCCACCCAAGTAAAGATGGATATTCATACACCGTCAGGCTATTTGATACTTACTGAGGTGAATAGATGCACTTGCTTCCCTCCTTTTTTCGAAAATATTTTGTAAGTACAGAGTATCTGATTCAGGTGGGAAAATATGTTCTTTTTCCACATAATGGGAGCTCATTGAATAGATAAAGTGCTGAGAGGGTGGAATAATAAAAATAATTCCTTAATTTATATAACAAAATATTCAGGCTAATAACTACAACCTCTTCTCTCTCTTTAAAATCCAGTATGGCAAATAAGATGATGATAATTAAATACTCTAACTTCTACTGCTTCTCTTCTGGTATACGGGTACCTTTGTGACACATTCAGTGACTAATTGGTGACAGCTTTCTTTGTGTCCGGCTGTGTACTCTGTGCTGAGGCTACACAGTTAACAAAATTGGCAAAAATCTCAGGGCTCATGGGGTTTACAAATTTGAAACTTAATTTATAAAGGAAAGAGGCAGATGACAAACGGAACCAACATGTGAAATGCAATAATTTAGATGCTACTATGTAGTACCGATAAAAAAAATATCAGGGACAAGGAGGATCATGCTGAGACACAGGGTTACATATTTCAATGGAATGATAGTAAAAGACTCACCAAGAAATTATTTGAGCATAGTCATGGGGAAGGTGAGTGTAAAGCAGTAATTTGTAGCTACCAGTGTAACCTTGAGCATCTTAATTAATAACTTCCCTGAGCCTCAGTATACACATTTATGATTGGAAGATAATATCTATCTGGCAGAGTTATCGTTAATGTTAAATAATATGTTAGCACAATAATTGTTGCTCAGTAGGTGACTAAACACTTTTAGTAATAATCATCAGAGGCCAGTTTTTCCTAAAGTGAAATCATCTGAACTATTGTTTTCCTCATTGTTCTTTTGATATTTAGTTAACTTTTTAGCTAACTTTTGCTTTCCTGGTTTTTAAGGCTGCTGATAGTAAGTAGTATTAAAGTGTCATCTCCAACAATTGGTATATGTTTGAAAAATCAACTTATTGCGAGCTTGTGAGTTCAATCCCTGGTACCAAAAGAGAGAGAGAGAGAGAGAGAGAGAGAGAGAGAGAGAGAGAGAGAGAGAGGGAGAAAACAATAAAAATCAACTTAGGACAACAAAGTGAGCATAGTTTTTTTTCTGCTTTTTTTTTTGTTTGTTATTTTGTATAGTATCATTAGGAAAAGGAAAAGGAAATGTTGTAAGAAATAAAATTAAAATAATTATGCCTATAAAATGAATCAAATAGAAATATGTCCCAATTTAAAACTGATATATTAAATAGTAACAACACAAGGAGGCAAATAATTTAAAGAGTCAGATTTTCCTTGAAGAATTTTTATGGTGATTTAAATTTGAGATGGTCCCATAGTCTTTCAAAATTTAAACTATTACTGAATGTCTAGCATTTGTCTTAGTCAGTTACATGCCCTGAAAGTGTGACATTGTCTCTTATTCGGGAAACTTGAGTGAGAAACATAAGTCTCTAATGAAAGGGGAGGGAAGATGTTCACAGGATAGTGACACTTCTAGATTCACCTGTTGGTACATACTGGAGACCCAATAGAGTAGTGCGAAGAATGTGAGCTTGCAGTCAGCTGTGTGGTGTTATCGCTCTGTCTAGTATGTACTAGGTGTTTGACCTAAACTATTTGTGCTGAGTTTCATTATTTTCAGCTTAGTCTTTAAAACTGAGTTAGTAGTATTAGGCAGAGTAATATTAAAAGTGCATTTCATGTGTCAAAAAAATTTCAGTATCTTTGATTTCATAGTTTTGAGCATAATAGTATCTACTGCAACAGTAGATTATTAAGGGATTGGATGAATTAATTGACATAAGCAAAACAAGTGTCTGAAATATAAGTGCTACATAAGTATTAACTGTTGGTATTATTAAAATTAACTTCACCTAGTGAACCAAACACCTTTGGCTTGTTTTGAAGCTTTATCGTTCTGGTTAATAATTTACCATGAATCTTACAGGTCAACCCCATGTTCTGAGGGCTGAGAGGAATATGTAGAAAAAGTTCCACCACAGTTGTATAGATGATTCCTACTAATTCTGATTGATCCAATTTCTATTCAGTCTATTCTCAGAATAATATGACTTTGAGCTTAATGTATCATAAAAGTAATTTACTACATGATAGCTTTGGAGCTTTCAATGTAATAGTGTAGCTTTCCAGCAGTGTAATTTCATATATACTGGTTAATTGACCTCTAGAACTAGTTTGCTATTTTTATGCAATTTTTTCATTCCCAACTTGAAATGGTTTTAGCTTCCAGGACATCAGAATCTCTTTTATTTTATCCTATCTCATTGGACATTACCTCTTACTCTCATCTGTTAATTCTGAGTCCCCTTCCAGACCTCTAAATGATGAATGTTAAGGTAGTCCTTGAAGCTATGCTTTCTTTCTAGCTACACTTAATTCTAGGTGATCTCTTTAGCCTTAGGTTTGAAATTACATCTATAAAATTATGTCTTCATAATGTATGTGTCTCTCTGACATCTCTCCTGAATCAAAAACCTCACATAAAATTGTCCCATCACATTTCTACCTATTCCCTAATTGGTATCTCAAACTTAATGCATCCAAGTCCAAATCTCAATTCTTTCTCTAAACCTCTTTTTACTAAATTTCCACTTGCCAATGAATGGATAAGGGGAAGAAGTCTAAGGTCTTAACTTTCCCAGGGTTGTTTTATGAGGGGGTGTCGTACATGCCATCATTTGAGCTTTTCATGAAGAAGAGTATAGCTTTCCAGAGACCAAGGTAATGTCTCTTTTCTTCTGCAAATTAGGCATAATCAGATCAAACATGGTGCTACGTGGTGTGTCTTTTATCATTATAGTCAGATTATAATGAGCCCAAGGTCACCTGGAATGTCAAAACAACATGCAAGCCAGATTCAGCTAGTCTGCATTTTCCCCAGGCAGCTGAAAGTATGTGAAAAGTCTTTGGTCTGTAGCTGTGAGTGTGTGATTACCAATATCCAGAATTTAACTTTTGCAAGCAAATGGCATAGCTTCCAGTATGTTTGGAATTTAGTCTGATGACACTCTATATCAGTGATGGAGAACTTTTTAGAGCTTTAAATGATATCAAACAGCCCACTGTGACATGTGTACCATAGGTTTGCCACACCGCTCTACATCATTAAATGCCAATTCCATTTTTCAGGTTCTGAGGCCCAAAACATATTGGTGTCGTGCTTGACTTTGCTCCTTTTCCCTTAATCACAATCATTCCATTAGTGAATTTTCATATATATATATATATATATATATATATATATATATATTCTGATATCCTCTGAATTTCTATCATTGAAAATAGACAGTAGTCACCTAATTGCTTTTTCTCGTTCTATTCTTCTTACACAAAACAGAGACAGTCATACCTCTAAAACATAAAACATCTCATGATGCATATTTACATTTAACTTTCTAATGGCTTCCCCTCTCATTCAAAGATAATGCTAGTATCCTTCCTATAGTGTATTATGGAAATTTTCTAGTACAGGACATAATAAATGACACCCAGCAATTAAAGGAGAAGAAGTTTAATTTAACTCATATTTTAAGGATATATTATTTATGGTCAGGTAGTTCCAAGGCAGAAACATCATAGTAGAAGTACCTGGTGAAACAAAGTTGCTTGGTTCATGACAGCTGGAGGAAAAAAAGCTGAATGTTGCCAGAGGTTAAGGAGTTAAGGACCAACTGTAGACTGCAAGGCTACACTAAGTGAGGCACATAGGCACACACAGAAGTGTGCTCTACCAATCCCAAGTATAGCTGAAAGCCAACCAAGTTGAAATTTCACCTTAACCACCACAAGCCATCCCTTGTCAACTTCATATGCAAAGTCATGTCCCTCAACAATATATAACTTGCAAATAAAGACAATAGCAAGTTCATAATTCCACCTAAAGTAATACAACCATTCGAACAATTGAAAAAGAAACTATCTCTTCTGTACCGTATCAAAACTTACAGCAGTTTTCAAACGTTCAAGTCAAAGTCTCATCTGAGATTCAAGGCAAACTCTTCGCTGTGAACCACTATAAAGATTTTTAAAAAATGAGCTACATAGTCCTGAGGTACAATGGCACTGAGGTAAAAATTCCCATACCAAAAATGGGAAAAATTATGTGTGGGAAGTAGCAGCAGGAAGAATTCCCAGTTCACTTAGGGTGCAGCAATGGGGACATTCTATACTACTGTGGTATAGTCAGATATTGGTACGTTGTAGTGGAATTCACGTTCATCCTCATACCCATCCTTTGTGGCATCATTGAAGCAATAGAAAGAACTTTGTCAATACCTGATTTTTTTTTTACTTCATTTTGTAGGCTATTCTTTTGGGCTCCAAATGATGCTGGCAAAATTCAAGTGCTAGGAGCTTGCAGTGAACAGTGGATTTCATGTTAGTTTTTTTTATCAGTTAATTTTCCTGTCTCTAGAACACAATACTGAACACCCACAATTTAAAGGAGATGAGGTTAATTTGGCTTGTGGTTCAAGGGATTCATTCCGTGGTAATTTAGCTACAAGTATAGCATGGCAGAGGAGCATTGTGGAGCCAAGATGTTCAGTTCATGGGGTCTAGAAAGCAGAATAGAGGACCAGTGGCCAGAGAGGAAGTACCAAGGGACCATATACAACATTATACTCAAGCTTGTGCCTCTGTGAACAATCCAGACACACCAACAAGTGTTCCTTATTAATCCCGTAGGCAACACGCAAGCCCATCAAACTGACATAATTAAACTAAATCCCCATGAGCTTGCAGATGTATGTCTTTTTTCACTAAGCATGGATAGACCATTTAGAATTTCCCCTTAGTTTCAGGAGATGCTGATGTCTCAAGAGGGAGCTCACATAACTTTAAAACATGTTTTCAGTTCAGAAATATTCATTATAACTTGGAAAATGTTCTTCAACATACCAGTTTTGTGAATAACATTTTTAATATTAAGCTTTTGTTAATTATTCTAGTAACAACTCTAGTGAGATGATTTCACATACTGTAAAATTCATGCTTTTAGAGACTTCAATTCAGTAGTTTTTACTACATTTTAAACAGCTGTGTAACCATTGCCTCAATCTAATTTTGGAACATTATTATAATTCCCCAAAGAAAGCCTATATCCATTAGCAGTTGTCACCAATTTCCTCATTCCCCATACACACTGGCAACCACTTTTTTTACTTTTAACTGTGCTACTCTTAATATTTGTGTAATATTTTTGTGTGAATATGTTTTTATTGTATTTTATTTATTTATTTATTTATTTGTTCATTTATTTGAGACAGTGTGTTGTTATGTAGTCCAGGCTGGCCTTGAAATCACAGCGATCCTCCTGCCTCAGCCTCTCAAGTGCTGAGATTTTAGATGTGCACCATCATGCCCTGGACTATGTATAAATATGTTTTTAATTCTCAGGTATGTAAGTAGGAGTTGAATTGTTGAATCATAAAACTGATATGTGTTAAATATTTTGAAGAACTGGAAAACTGTTTTCATGGTCATACATACTAAAGATTAAATATTTTTATGAAAAATGCCACTTACTCTTACCTACTAATCAATATTGATATATCAAAAAGTTGATACTGAATCTGACAAATAGTTACACAGATATGACTTTCTATTTGGTGGCTCCTTTAAAATATATACTCTAGTGATTTGCACTTACATTTTTCTTCTGTGTCATTATGCTTCATTTTTACCTCTCTTGTCAGCAGCAAGGGAGTATCAAGAAAATGTGTAAGCTCTGACTTTTCATTAGCAGAATATGTGTTCTCTACTAATACTTGATATCCTCTCTTTAAATAGAGTTCAGTTTATCTATAGCATTTTGTATTTTCTATTACTACCTAAAATTCAGTTCTATCCATGTCTATATGGAATCATTGTCAATTTATTCACTCAGTAGCCTTAGTTTTAGTAGAATAAAGAAAAGTGATTTTTATTTTCTATTACATACACTTAAGCCTTAAAAAATGACTTAGCCACATATTTCTTTTCAACCTTTTATGCTGATAAGCTTAAGCGTATTAACAGGGAAGATGAAGAGTTAGTCAATCATGGAGTAGATTTAAGAGAATTAGTTTTCTGGTTCTCTACTTAATTATGTAAATTGAGAATACAATGTATGCAAATTTATGGCATTTTAATAACTAATAAATAACAATGTTATATAATTAGATATCTAATATTCATAAAGATGCTAGGCATTTAAACATAGCACTGTATAATTATTACCAGAAATATTCATTATTGATATATAATAGCAAATAGGAATAGAACATACTCATTAAACTTTGAGAAGAAAAAATATCTCCTTGTTATCTCTTGATGAGTTCAGTCAATTAAGGGTCTTTGTAAATTAATATTTATTGTTTTGCACTTTGTTTCCTATTTGCATGGTCTTCTTCACTGAAAACAAATGTCCATTAAATTTTTCCTTCATTAAAATGTTCCCTAAAGGTAAAAGCAGAAATAAATTTATGGCAAGGATAAGTGGGTCAATATTTGAGGAAATGTAAATGGCATTTAAAAAGAGTATAGCTCTTCCAATGTATAGTATAAGATATATTCCTCATACAGAAAGCTCACTATCTCTTCCAAGAAGATCCCTCTAAAAATGACTTCTTTTTTAGGACTCGGTCTTTTGAATACCTTCTTTAATATAATCTGGAACCTAGAGTGCTATGTCTTTTTTGCTTTTGTTCTGACTTTTCCTCCCAGGTTGTTATTTATTTATTTGTTTATTCAATTATTTATTTAATTTTTTTACCACCTAACAATTCTCAAATAGCAATCTTATAATTGCTTAGTTTTTCTGAAGCAAAAATTCATCCAACAATTTTTTGTTACTATTGTTTACCATTGTACATGTATAAATGAAAGGTAACTACTTATCAGGTTTCCATCACTATAACAAGTATTTGAGATAGTCAATTGATAAAGGGAAAAACATCATTTTGTCTCGTGCTTTAAGAGTTTTTAGTATATGACTCATTGACACAGTTGCTTTGGACCTGGAGAGAGACAATGCATTGTGACGGGGAGTACATGAAGGAACCAAACAACTCAGGTCAGGACAGAGAGTAAATGAAGCACTTTTAATGATCTCAGAATCTTCTACTTGGTCCTGCCTCTTAAGTATTTCACTCACAATAGCTCCATATTGAAGAAAAGTCTTTAACACATAACACTTTGGGGACAGTTTAGGCCCAAACAATAACTGAGCCCTTAACAAAAGCATTCAATATTAGGAATCATTTCAAAACAGAACAAAATTTTGAAACTATCAATTTTCATAGGCAATCCTAAGGATAGTTGTAATACAAATACAAGAAATTTTGATAAGCGAACATTTCTGAAATGTGTTTTTAAGTATTTAGATGGTAGTGTGATTTCATTTTGTGGCAATAATCCTGCAGTAGACACTAATGGAAAGTTGCTTAATATAGAGCTTTTTGAAAAGAAAGACATGATATGATGACATATATTTCCTTTATCCAGGATGCATGATCCAGATGAGACATGAGGTTAGCTGTGTCCCACTTTTCAGCAAAAAACAATGTTGATCTGAATTATTTCTGAATTTAGAATCATTGAGGTCATTGCCTTGGATGAGTTGTGTTAAGTTAATCGTTTTCAGGGCCTTCATACTTTCCTCAGGCTGTCTTTGAATTCCAGCGTTATTAGTTCCTCCATGTATCCATATATCCACTTATATAATGTGTGTCAGTCAGTCCTTACTAGAGAAACAGATTTAATGCGAGATATGCAAATATATAAGGATTTAAAAGATTGGCTTGCAAAGGCGGCCGGCAGAGTCAGGTGTGGAAGAGGGCAAAAGGGCTGTCTGTGTGCTGGAGAGCCGGAGGATCCAGCCGAAGGTCTGGAGCTCACTGTAGTGTCCAATGCTAGTCCGTATCAAGAGGTTGAAGGGTCTGTGGTGAAAGCCAGGAGATGACATCCAAGATGAAAGCGAAGATTGGAGCTCCTCCAAAGAAACAGAAGCAGCCTTTCTTCTTTTACGTTTTTTTTTTTCCTTTCATTCCAAACAGGCAACAAACCTATTAATTGGTGCCACTCATACCCAGGATGGGTCTTCTGATTCTAGAAAATCCTTTCAGCCACATTAAGAACTATGCTGATCTAGTTTAGCTGCATATATCGTACAGTGGCACAATCTGTTAGTTGCATATTACATTTCCCAACAGATAGTCACTGTGTATAAGTTCCATGTGCAGTGGCAGGTGCAAAGCTTGAATAAAAGAGTAAGGTTAAATGTACTAGACTGAATATTACTTTACCGAGGGGGAAGTAGTAAGAAATACATTAAGAAGTATAAAAATACATTGAAAATTATTTTAGAGGGCAATGAGTAGTAAGAAGGAAAGAAACAAAATGTTAACAGAAACCTACTTTTGTTCAAACTTGTTTTAACATATGCAGTAGAATTCTATCTTAGCAGTTTTTTCCTAATAAAACAATGTTTGGTTGCTTCCAAACTTAAATAAAATTAGCATTAGAAAAATGTGTTATGTTTTATATAAATGGAAGGATTCAAAATTAATTGCATATAATTCTCATTAGAGCCACAGACACATAATTACAATTGTAATTATCAAGTGAACAGAATGAATGGTTCAGAATAGCTTAACCCATAAAGTACATAATTTTATATTATAGGAAAGACTTTTCATAGATCACAAAATAAATTTATATATAGCATTTATCACAATTCTCACTAGCTATAAATTAGAGTACAAATATAACATTGTTGCTTTGAAAATTAATTTAAATTTTAAAAGATGTTATTACAGAAATGATCATACCTATATTAAGTAATCTATTATTAAAGATCTAGGGAAAGTTTATTTCTCATATTATTGTAATAATACTTAATATTATATGATAGTATAGGACACTCTTCTAAACACTTTATGATTTTATGTAATCCTAATAATGACCCTACAACGCAGCTCAAAAATATTTATTTTATGAAAAATAACAAAATTTTCAACAAAATAATGAGAGAATATTTGATACATTGCACATCATTATCTTCAAAGTAGTTAATCAGAGACAAAGTATTTCTCTGTTACAAAGAAAGAAAAAGACAATAGCATATAAATTTTTCAATGAACTGGTGTAAATGAAAAAATCTCATGGTGTAAATAAAAAAATAGCATATATATTAAAATAGTTCAGTCATTGTGGAATAGGTAATTATAGGAACAATTTGAACACCCTATTTTCTATTTATCTTTCTATTTTGTTCTGTATTTGTATACATGCATTTTGATTTTCACATGAAAAGGATACCACACAATATTTAAGCTTGCATATCTGATTTAGTTAACTTAACAGTGCATTCTTCAGTTTCATCCAGTTACCTATGAATGTCTCAAGTTTATCTTTTGTTATGGCACAGTAGTGCTCCATAGTATATAAATATCACATTTTACTTAGCCACTTACCTGCTCATGGAGATATATATATATATATATGTATATATATATATATATATATATACTGTTTTAAAGATCTAACCATTATAAATTGTTCTGCTATAAACGTGAATATGCACGTATCCCTGTAACATGATCATCTTAACTCATTTAGAAGATATCTAGAAGGTGAAAGTTGGGTCAAATGGAATTTCTAGTTTCAGTTTTTTGAGAAATTTCCATGCTGATTTCCATAGTGGTTTTACTAGTGTACATTCTCACCAAAACTTTGGGGCATTTTTTTCTGCCGCATGCTTACCAAAATTTGTTATTAGATTTTTTGATGATATCTGTTCTTTCTGGGGTAGGTCGCATGTTAATGTAGTTTTCACTTGCATTTCCCCAATGACCAGCAATGTTAAACATTTTTCATATATTTATTGGCCATTTGTGTTTCTTCTTCTGAAAAGTTCATCTTCATTTTGGTTGTCCACATTTTTGACCTAGTTTTATATTTTAGGGAGTCTGATTTTTTAAATTTCTTTATATATTCTATATATTAGTCCTCTGTTCAAGGAATAGTTGGAAAAAAATTTTCCCACACTGTAGGTTGTCTCTTCACTCTGTTGGTTGCTTGTTTTGCTGCATATAAACTTTTTAATTTGATATGATGCTGTTTGTTGATTTTTGGTACTATTTTTTGTGCCATTGAGTTTCTGTTCAAAAAGTCCTGGCCTACGCCTATGTCTTCAAGAGTTGAACCTATTTTATGTTCCAGCAGATTAAGTGTTTCTGTTTTAACCTTTAAATCTTTGATCTATTTGGATCTTAGCTTAGTACATGGTGAGATATATGGGTCTAGACCCAGCCTTCTGACTATGGATATCCAGTGTTCCCAAGACCATTTATTAAACAGGCTGTCTTTCCTCCAGTGTGTGTTTTTGACCACTTTGTCAAAGAACACATGACTGAATGTTCCTGCGGCTATTTCCTTTCTTCAGTACTATTGATCCTCATACCTGTTTGTGTGCCAGTCCCCTGCTGTTTTAATCACAGTATCATTATAGAATAACTTCAAGTCAGGCGTTGTGATGCTATCTGTGTTGATTTCACCGCCTAGCATTACTTTTGCTGTTATGGGTCTCTTCTGTTTCCAAATAGATTTTTAATGATGATTTTCTCTAGATTTGTGAGAAATTTCATTGGTGCTTTGACTGAGATTGCATTAAATCTTTGTATCAATTTTGGGAGTATGGTTATTCTGATTATATCTTTTCTGCCGATTCAGAAAAGAACATATATTTCATTATCTGATGTTCTCCTCCATTTCCTTTTTAGAGTGGCACATTTTTCATTATACAAGACTTTCACTTCCTTTGTTAGGTAAATACGTAAGTATTGAGTTTTTTGGATGAAATTGTGAATGTTATTGTTTTCCTAATTTCTTTTCCAGTGAGGGCATTCTCACTATATAGAAATGGCATTGATTTATTTGTGTTTATTTTGTATCCTGTTACATTGTTGAATTTGATTATTCTAGGAATCTTTCGGTAGAGTTTTGGGTCTTATAAGTAAAGGATCATATCATCTGTGAATAAAGATTTTTAACTTCATTGTTTCCTATACATATTCTATTATTTCTTTCCCTTGTCTAATTGTCCTGGCTAGTGTTTTATCGACTATGTTGAACAGCAGTGCTGATAACGAAAATCTTTGTGGTCAAATTGCTCATAGAATGAGAGGCAGAAAGTCAAGTGTTCAAGCTAATTCAAATATCAGAACTCAAATGTCCTGATAAAATTTTATTTTTCAAATGTCGTGAAGATGCCGGGCACGGCGGGGCACCCTGTAAACCCAGCACTCCTGACGATGAAGCAAGGAGTGCCCTGTAAGTTCAAAGTCAGCTTCCACTGAGTAGTGAGCTGAAGACCAGCCTAAACTACACGGAGAGTTCCTGTCTCAAAATCAAAAAATGTATCAAAAATGTTTCATGAGAATTTCAAAATAAATTATTAAAATTCAGTGAATCATTTTAGCATAACGTTCGATGAAACAAAAAGAAGATGAAAGTAATTTGTAAAAGGGTATACGTTCAAAATGGTTTGTTTTGTGTTTTAATTTTTACTATAGAAAATTCTTGACCATGGTTAACTTTGATGGAGAAAATTATGTAAATAGACATTTTGAAAATACCCGAGGAAATTACCTAGCATCCTAGAAGAGATATACTGATTCTATACAATGAGGAAATTTCTAGAAATAGAGAAATAGGTACCTTATATTCAGAAATGAAGGAAATTCGTATGTACTTGAATAATAAGTTAAATAAATTTGTGTTGAACATGCTCGAATGTTTTATAAAATGTAAGACATGTCTAATAAGAGATATCCTGCAACCTGGGCTTAATTATAAATTTGTGTTGAACATGCTCGAATGTTTTATAAAATGTAAGACATGTCTAATAAGAGATATCCTGCAACCTGGGCTAAATGATAAGAAATTCACTAGTTCCTGAGAAGCCTAACTTATTTGCAGATGACTTAGTCTTTTCTCTTATTTTTTTCTCTTTTTAAATTTCTAATTTTTTTGAAAATAAAAATTGCATGCATGTAGCATGAGCAATGTGTTGTTAGTAAATATATATATTTATTATATATAATTATATATATTTATATATTATATATAGTATATATAATTTTGTATATATATTTATTGTATATAATATATTTATTTTATATATATTATATATAGTATATATAATTTTATATAAATTTATTGCATATAATATATTTATTATATATTATATATAGTATATATAATTTTGTATATATATTTATTGTATATATTTATTATATATATATATATAATAGTTAAATAAAGCTAGTTAGCCCATGCACACTACTATACATACTTATTTTTCTGGAGGAAAAGTACTTAAATTAACTGTCCTAACAAATTTATCAGTTTTCAAGAATAATAAATCTCTCAGTTTTCAAGAATACATTGCAATGTGGGGTTTTGCTTTGTTTTCTTTTGCTTGTTTGTTTTTGCTTTTGTTTTCTTGAGACAGGACCTTGCTATATAGTCCAGGCTAGATGGAACTTGATATGTGTCTCAGGCTGGCCTCAAGTTCATGATCCTTCTGCCTCTATCTCTCTCCTGAATGCTGGTATTATAGGCACATTCCTTGGCACCCAGCAAGAATACAACAATTCGTCGCTAACACTTGCCATCATTCTGCACAATAGTTTTCTTGAACTTATTCCTCTAACTGAAATTTTGCAAGTTTTGACCAACTTGGTCTAACTTGCCCATCATCACGGCCTCTGTTAACAAATATAACACTCACTATTTGTATGAGTTCAGCTTTTTTTTAATCCACTTGTGACATGCGGTATTGCTTCCCTAGCGTATTTCACTTAACATAATGTCCTCCAGGTTTATCTGTGTTGTCATACATGATAGAATTCTCTCCTTTTCTATTGCTGAATAGTATCACATCACATGTGACAATCTCTGAATCTGTTTGTCCATTGATGAATACCAGGGTGAAACCATATCTTAGATGGAGTGAGCGCATGGCACAAAAAGTGTGGGAAGCCGAAGGTATCTCTTTTGTATGCTGATTTCATTCCCTTTGCATGTACACCTAGTAGAGGGATTATTGGATTATATGGTAGCTTTATTTTTAACATTTTCTGGAAGCTCCATACTGTTTTCCATAATGTCCATACTAATTTACATTTCCATCAACTCCGTAGGAGAGTTTTCTTTGTCACCAACACTTGCTTTCTTTTGTTTTTGATAATAGTCATTCTATCAGGTGTGAACTGATATCTATTGTGATTCTAATTTGAAATTCTCTGATGATTAGTCTTTTGATAATTTTCTCATATACTAGGTCATTCGTGTAACATCTTTTGAATAATGTCTGTTGAAGACCTTTGATGGTTTTGCTTTTTTGAAAAATAACTTCACGTTTTATTTTATGGAATATGCTCATCCGCAGAGTTGAAGACAAGGAGGAAGATACAAGTTGTCCTAACACAGACTGAACAAGAAGGTCCCCTACCCCTTCCCTCAAAATGCTGACTGGCTCATCTATTTCTATACAAGACATTTCATTCATCAGAGCTAAAGAGGCTTAACAACACTGGTGACCTTAAAAATCTTGCAGAAAAGGTATATATAGGTAAAGTTGATTTTTACTAAATTGGCGTAGTGTACATTTAAAATTATACATTTCATTTTATGTATTATATTATATATATTAATATATATTACATTTAAATTATATATTCAGAAAAACAAGAGAAAGAGAATGCTGTACTGTACTTTTTTTGTCGCCACTTAAATTCAGATCATGTTTCCTATAGAATGCAAAGAAGGCATCCATGAGGTTATTCCACTGCTGTTAAATAAGAAAGTACTAGATATTATAAACAATCTGCTCTGAAAGAGAATGTACTTTTTTTTGTTAGTAGAACACTTAGTATATAACCAACTCAAAGTTAGAAAAGCTACTTATTTGAAGGCACAGTGATTTTCCAGCTAAACTGTACAATTAGAAATCTGTCTTGTGGATCCTGTCTGGTAATAAAGATGAGTTCTTCTTCTTTTTTTTTAACCCAGAACCTTTGTACTGAGCTATATTCCTAGCGCTTTTTATTATTATTATTTTTTTACTTCTAGAGAGAGGGCCTTGCTAAGTTACTAATTTACCTTGGTTGAGCTAGCTCAAACTTGGAACTGATCCTCTTGCTTCAGCCTCCCAAAATGCTGGAATTGCCAGTGTGGCAACTTATTATTATTATTATTAATTATTTTTAAGACAGGGTCTCCCTATATAGTGCAGGATAGCCTTGAACTCACTTATATAGCCCAGGGTGGCCTTGAACTCATAGTGTTCCTCCTATCCCAGCCTCTTTTGTGCTGTGATTGACTTATAATTAAAATTAGTCTCTTTTACCATCTTCAAAATATCTTATTTTCAGAACAGACAAGGGTTTTGTGGCTTTGTTCTGATGGAGGTACTGAACTTAATTTTATCCTAGAATTTAATCACAATGAATGGTTATAGATGATTCCTTTCATAAAATGAAAAAAGAAAACAAGCTGAGCTGGTTAAAATGCTATCTGGCCTTTTTTTATTTTTCTTTAGACAAATCTTTCATACAAGGTCAACATTATTTGGGTAGCTCCAGTCCTAAAACTGGGTGAGAGACAGCCAAGTGATGGTTCAAATGTCACCCTGAAGGAGTAAAAAAGGGTGGACAGTGCTGGAGCCCCAGCACCTAACAAACAGCCTGTCAGTGGTGGTGGCATGTAGGGTTTCGTGGAGGAAGGCCACCGCTTGCCCACATCTGTGTGATACTCCCATTCCCAAAATCCTCACGGAGTGTCCTGTTGATCAGCCAGGTGACCTTAGCCAGTGGAGAACCTGTTCCCAACCATAAACGGAGGACACGAGACGAAAGCATGTGGGGAGGAAGGCCTTGCCCAATTCCCTGTACATTTCTAGGTGTTATTCTGAAGCCCTCTTACTAAAATGTATGCCAGTGACAGAGCGCAGGAGAGCAAAAGGTAAAATCTGTCAACGAAAGAGCAAAGAATGTGACACCCCACTCCCAGATCTAACACTGATCCCTTTCCAGGGAGAAGAGAGAAGCACAATGTGCTTAGTATTTGTGTGTGTGTACTGTGTTTCCTGTACAGAAAAATGGGAAGGACCCCACCTCCCCACCAGCGGGTCCCATAATACTGAACTCACAAGGTCTAGGCATAAGAAATAGAACAAACAAGGAAAAAGTGGGTGGTGGATGCAAGGTTGAAATTCCGACTGCTTCTTTGCATATACTCATGAAAATGTAACTCTTTCATTGTATTCCAGCATGGCAGTCAATGGTCTAAAATATTCAGGACTGGGCTACCATGCTTAGAACAAAACTCAACATTCTGCTGAAGGAATTTAGGGAGGTGTCATCCCCCAGACAAAATGGACATACATTTCTTCACCACAACAAAAATCTCTTAAGACCTACTCTGTTATAACATTTACAAACACATGCCAAAATAATAAATGAAATTTCTTGGGAGCTTATAAAATCTCTCAAACATTGTCATCATAATAGACCAGAACTACTTCTCTATCTTTAGAGTTGTCAGACTTTTTCTTGCTGTGCTTTTTATATAGATATCTAACTTGTCCACTTGGGGTGTCAGCCGGTCGAGAATATCATCTTGCTCCTCAATTTCTGTCTGCATTCACAGAGGTATGTCCTTCAGACAGCCCAGTCCTGTGGGCAGTTCATCTAGGTTGCTGTCAATCTTCTGGTCATAGGCTGAAGGTGGGGGTTTTGGGGGGAGAGCCTCAGTATTCACAGCAGAGCCAGCTTGGGAATCTACATCATTCAGCTTCCTGAGGTTTAGGTGGTTGGCCTGATACTTTTCCTCCTGTTCTTCACTCATACTTACGGCTTCTTTTACTCTGTTATTGGACTGTGGGGAGAACGTGCCACTCTGTTCAGGTAGGGTCTCTACTGGTTTGGATTTGAAGTAATTGACGAAACCACCAAACACACTCTTAATGCTGTTGATGTATCTCTGCTCTTCAAGTCCTGATCCATGCTGCTGTATTGAAAACCAGAAGGAGAGAGATCAGTCACCAACCCGCCAGCATCACGCCCTGTTTCTGTAATCTGACCTTTACCAGTTTTTAACTGGGATTTCTTTTTCTGATTACTGAGTTGTTTCAATTTTGTTTTTGTATTTTGGGCATTTACCCCTAATCATTGTGTAATTTACACATACTTTCTCCCATTCTGTAGTTTTTCTCTTCATTCTGTTGTTTTCTTTGCTGTACAGAAGCATTTGCATATTTCTATTTTTTTATCTTTTTGCTTATAGCTTGGTTATCATATTTTAAAAATACATTTTTGCCCAAACCAATATCGTGGGGCTTTTCTCCTGTTTTTTTTCTAGAGTTTTGTAGTTTCAAGTCCTATACATCAGCACATTTCTAGTTCATTTTTGTATATGGAGTGAGCATTCATTCTTTTGCATGTGTATTTCCAGTGGTCAGAACAACATTTATTGAGGAGACACTCTTTTCCTCCGTGTATCCTCAGGAACTGTATCAAAATCAATTAATGAAAAATGTGCAAATCTATTTCCTGAGTTTCTATTCTGTTCCACTGATGTACATATCTTTGTTCTTGTCAGTACCTTGCTTTTTGGAACTCTATAGTCTTGGAGTACATATTGACATCAATTATTATGATATGTCCATTTTGTTTGTCTTTACCAATATTTCTTTGACTATATACTTTTTAATTGCACATGAATTTTAGGCTTATTTTTTCATTTTTATAAAATTTGTGGGATATTTTATAGAGATTTCTTCAATGCTGTATATTGCTTTAAGTAGTATAAATGTTTTAACTACTTGAATTCTTCCATTCCATGAAACCAAAATATTCTTCTAATTATTTATCTTTTCTTTGAACATATTTGGACAATGTTTTATAGTATTAAGTGTTCAGAACTTTCTCATTCTTGGTTAAATTTGTTCCTATGTATTTCATTCTTTATAGTAGTATTGTAAACTTATTTTGTTGATATATTTTCAAATAATTTATTGGTTGTTTATTTAACTTTTGTTGAGTTTAAGATGTTGATTTCATATCCTAAAGATTTTCCTAAATCATTTATTATTTTTGGCAGTTTTAGATGGAGTATTTAAGATAAAAGTTGTTCGTGTTTTCAAAAAAACACTTTGTACAACATTTATGTTTTATTATTTCTCTACTCTCTATTCCATTTATTTCTGTTCTGAACATTTATCATTTTTTTTACTAACTTTGACCTGATTTGATTTTCTTTTTCTACTTTAATATGGTGTAAAGTAAGACTATGTTATGCATTAAAAATTGGTGGTCAACTTAGCATCCACTGAATTACATCAGCATGGTGTTGAGTAAAGATGGCTCACCTGAGGAAAGTTACCAGCATAAATAGAGACATGGAGAAGAAGAGCGAGGCATTGTGGGTTCTTTCAAGAGTTGCTGTTTTGAGCCAATGGTTCTCCTGGAGGTGCTTGTCATGCTGGCTTCCTCAATATGGATTTGGCCGTTATCATTGGAGGAGCTCGGGACCTCATCAATGAGAGCTGCTGTGGTTCACCTTGGGGGAGCTCTGGTCTTCACATTGAGCATCGCTTCCTGGCTCTGGAGGGGAAGCTGTGTGCTGGAGAAGCTTGTCACGCTGGGCTTTCTGACCTGTACTCGACTGTTCTCATCGTCGGAGGAGCACGGGACCTCGTTGCTGCTGAGGATGGCTGTGGTGCTCTTCAGAGCAGCCCCGCTCCTTATTTTGAGCATAACTTCTAGGCTCCAGTGTAGAACCCTCAACCCACTGCACAGCTCCTTCACCCCGCAGGCATAGGCTTCTTAGTTTCCACCGCTGACCTTTGGGCCTTCCCAGCACAGAACCGTAAAATAGACTGGCATATGAGTCCTTATTGTGGGCTCTTAGATTTCCTGTTGGATTTGTGGGAGGCATTGTCATGAACTCTGGGTCTTTAGCTGGACTCATGCAGGACACTGCTGTGGGATCCAGGCTGTTGAATGAATACCCTGGGTCTTTAGTGTTGTGGACAGATTTTTCTGCACTTTCTTGTGTTTAACTCTGGGTGACCATCATAAAACAGTATTACAAATTCTGTGTCCTATATGCAGTTGTTCTTCCTGTAACCCCTGACTACAACAGACTATATGAACTCTTTCTTTTTTTACAATTCAATCATTTTCTTCATCAACCATCCATGTAAAATTGCTTTAGCTACATCTGATTTGGAATAATTTGCAATCATTTTTCTATAGAATCTTCCACGTTATCTTGAGGTGTGTTGTGCTTTCATGTCCATTTATTGTAGTATAGTTTGTGACTTTCCTTTAATTTTCTCATTGACCCATTATTCAGCAGCATGTTTTTAATCTTCATGCAATCGTAAATTTTTCAAAATTTTTCCCATTACTTATTTCTAATTTCACATTATTGTGGTCAGAAAAGATATCTGATATTATTTCAATCATCTTAAGATTGTTTGACTTGTTTTATAGACTAACATACTACTTCTCCTGGAGAATATTCCAAATGTAGTTGAGAAAAATATGTATTTTGGGGTTCTTTGATAGAATGTTAGATCCATTTGATATATTGTAGTTTAAGTTCAATGTCTTTTTGCTTTTCTGTCCTGATCATCTGTCCATTAGCGAAAGTGGATATTGAAGTTCACTACTATTATTGTATTATAGTCTATCTGTCTTTGAGACCTATTCACTTTTCCTTGGTATATTTTTATGTTCTGATGTTAGGGGCATACATATTTTCAATTGTTTTATTGTCTTGATAAACTTACAGTTCTATCATTATATTCTTTGTACCGTTACAAATTTTTTTTATGTAAAGGCTATTCTATCTGGCATAAATATAGCTACTCCTGCTCTTTCAGTTTCCATTTCCATTCAGTATGTTTTTCCATCTTTTCCTTTCCAGTGTGCATATGTTCTTTCAGGTTAAGTGAGTATTTTATTGCATACTTTTTGTCCATTCAGATGCTGTAAGCTTTTTGATTGAAAATTTAATTCCAAAAAATACAACGCAAAAGGAAAATTTAATCCATTTACTTATGATGTAATTATTGATAGGTGATAACTTGCTAGTGTTAATTTGTTAATTATTTTTAGTTATTTTTATGCCCTTTGTTTCTTTCTTCCTCTCCTATCCTTTTTGTAACTAACAGGTTTAAGATATTGGTATGCTTTCATTGCTTTCTGCATTTTGTATATCTACTATACCTTTTTATTTGGTACTTATCGTGATGCTTACAGAAAATATTTTGTACTTATCAGAGGCTACTTTAAGATTACAACAACTTAACTTCGAATGCTGGGATATATTATATTTTTAGTCTACCATCTCTGCATTTTAGAAATTGTGATGTGACAATTTACATATTTTTATACTGCATATTCCTTAACAGATTATTGTAGTTATTGTTCTTAATAGTTTTGCCTTTTATACTTCATAGTTTTAATTGATTTACACACCACACTAATCTGAATTTGACTTGGATTCAACACTTAGAAATGAATTTTGTACTTTTATACAGTTTTATGGCATTAATTGACTTAGCTGAAAGAATTCTCTTCATCTTTTGTTGTAAGTTGCATCTGGTAGTGATGAACTCTCTCAGCTTTTGTTTTCTGGAAAAGAATTTAAGTTTTGAAGGCTTGTTTTTCTGGATATTGTATTCTTGTGGTCAGGCTTTTTAAATTCCTTTAATACTATGAATATATCATCCATCTTCTTCTGTCTTATAAATTTTGGCTGAGAAACCTGCTGCTAGTCCTATCAGAACTCCCTATGTAAAACTGTATCGTATGCTCTTTCCAGAATTTTCTCTTGAACCTTGACTTTGGAGAATTTGGTTATATCATGCTTTGGTGTGTTCTTGTTTGCACTGAATCAAATTGGAGATTTTTGACCTTCTTGCACATGGACGTGTGTATTTCTCTATGATTTAGAAAGATTTCTGCAATCACTTTTCTAAATAAGCTTTTTTTCTTTTCTGCTTGACAAACTTCATTAACTCAAACATTTGGTTTTTATACTGCTCTGTATGCCCTGTAGGCATCATTTGCTCTATTTCATTTATTTTCCTTCTCTGACTGTATAGTGTTAACCTGTTTTTAAATTCAGACTCTTTCTTTTGCTTGCTCATGTGTTACTGATGTTCTCCATTTTTCACATCACTCATTGTGTTTTTCAGGTATGGACTTTTATATTTTTTTAAACTGTCCCAATCTCTTAGTTAAATTTCTTGCATTTATTGCTTAATTGCATTCCTGATTTCACTGAATTTTTCTTTGTACATTCTTGAAGTACACTGAGCTTCTTTAAAACATTTATTGCCAAATATTTTGTATGTATTCAAGCTAGGCCACTGCTGAAGTCTGTAGGGGTATTTTTGAAGCCTCTGTCACTGAGTCTGGCTTGGCACCAGTGTTTACAAGACTGGACATATACCCAGAATGTACTGCAGTGAGGACTAGACCAGCACTTTGAATACTAGCCTGGAGCTTGGTGCTAGTCTTGTATGGGGCGAACAGAAAACCTGAGTTCAACAAGGCTGGCTCAGAGTCTAAGATTATGGGCTTTCCAGCCTAGAGTTGTGTGAACTGTTTCTGCTGATGCTAATCTAGAAGCTGTGTCTCTGATGTCTGGCCTGGGTCTTGGTCTTGCAGTAGCCAAGCTGGGCATTAGGTATGCAATACCAATCCTGAAATTTGTGTCCATGGGGGCCAGTCCACTGTTGGAGGTTCCTGGGCCAGCCCATGATTCTGTGAATGCTGGAGCAGGCCTTGTACTTGAGCGTATTAGAGCATGTAGTCATAAGGTTCAATCTGGTATGTAGGGCCACCGGAACCTGGACACAAAATCTAAGTGTGTTGCCCTAGTAGCTGAAGTTGTGGCAGCCTACTTTACAATGGATTTTATTACAGAACTGCAGTAAAACTCGGTGTCCAAAGCAAAATTCAATATTCATTTACCACTCCTTCACCACACATTAGATATGTCTCCTATTATGAGAGAGAGTTGATGTAGGCAATGTTAAACTGTCCTTCATATTCATATCTTCTTCAACACGTCTTTTGTTGTTTGCATGCTACAGGGTGCCTTATTTATCATCTGGCTTACTTGATTCTGCAAAGGCATCTTTGTGCATGGACAGTTGTTGAATTTGATGTTTCTGCTGGGGAACAAGCACAGGAGAGTCCTATTCCACTATGATGCTGACAGCTCTCTTTAGCTTCAGAATCTGAGTTTGTTTTAAGACGTAGCTTCTATTATAGTTCTATATATGTCCTTTGGGGGTCTCACATAATAATAGGCCATCATTTTCTGAAAAATCAAGCTTATTTGTCATATCTCAAAAGATTCATATTTTCTTTGTTCAGTAACTCCTTGTTAAGAACAAAGAAATAACCATTTCCTCTCAATTTTACTTACTTTTGGCATGAAAGACACAATAGCCATCTCTACATCTCTAAAAGTTACATCCAAACAATCACATGTTAGACCTTCATATGTATTACATATCTGAAGTATTATGTTTTAGTTTCATCTAGAATGAAACATTTGAATTCAAAATTACTTTAAGTGTAATAGAAAACAATATTTACAATGTTTTTAATTGGTTTAATTAATACAACTGAAACTGTTACTGAAGGAAATGGTGTTTAAGTGGTTTCAAAGCTGTTAGATACTTCAGAAATGACTTCACAAGAAAAATAGATATTTGAGGAACTTGGAATATACTACAGTACTACATCATAGTTAAGTCATCGTATGTACATTTCTGTTGTTCGCTTATCATTTATCTTTTTATCAGTACATTTTTATGTACGTAGTGAATATATTACTGTGGCTAGTTGGCATATATACATGCCATGTCTAAAGTATTTTATATCCCCTCCCCTACACTTCTCCCCAGTCTCTTCATTTCTTGATCTTCCTACTTGCAAAAATTGTATTGCTCTGTTTTGTATTGTCTATCATTTATTTTACTCTTTAATTTATTTACACTTTGGCTTTCTTATATAGGCGAAAGTATACAATATTTAATTGTGCATATCTGATTTGTAGCTTAATATTATAGATTCAAAATGTATATATTTTCTTACACATAACTCAAACTAATCCTTTTTATAGCAGAGTACTACTGTATTGTATAAAAATATCACATTTTCTCTATTCATTCATCTGTTGACTAGTATATAGGCTACTTCTAAGACTTAACTATTAAGAATTGTGCAGCTATAAGCATGGGTATGCGAGTATTACTATAATATGCAATATGAGGTTTTTAAATCTTTCAAGAAGATGCTTAATAATGAAATACCTGGGTCAAATGGTATTCCTATTTTTAGTTTTTTGAAGAACCCCATAAGTATTTCCATAGAGGGTATATTAAGTTTACATTCCTGTAGAAAGTTTCCTTTTTCCTAGCATCCTCTCCAACATGTACTATTATTTGATTTATGGATGATACCATTCTTACTGGAGTAAAATGGAATCTTAATGTTGTTTTAACTTGCATTATAAGGCCAGTTATATTGATCTTTTATACATCTTTTATACATGGCCATTTGTACTTCTTCCAAGATGTGTCTCTTCATTTCAATTACCAATTTTTTGTGGGTATTTTATTTTGAAAGGGCTAAATGTTTCTTTTCTTTATTTACTCAAAATATTAATCTTCTGTCCAAGGAGTATCTAACAAAAGGTTTTTCCCCCCTATTCTATAGATTGGCTTTTAATGTTGTGGATTGTTTTGTCACTGTGCAGAAGATTTTTAATTTGATATAATCCTGTTTGTTGATATTTGTTGTTAGTTCTTGTACAGTTTGGGTTCTGTTCACGAAATCGTTGGCTGTGCCTATAACTTCAAGAGTTTCATTTATTTTATTTTCCAGAAGTTTAAATATTTCTGTTTTAAAATTTGGAACTTTGATACATTTTGATTTTAATTCAGTACATTAGGAGAAAGATGAGTCATTATTCAATCTTCTTCATGTGAATAGAGAAAATGTGATATTTTTATACAATCCATTTTTCCAGCACCATTTGTTAAATGGACTATCTTTTCCAGTGTGCTTTTGGCCCATTTGTCACAAATCAGACGGTGTATTTCATCTTGAGTTATTTCTGCATCCTCTATTCTGTTCCATTGGTCCACATGTTTATTTTAGATCTAATGTCATTCTGTTTTTACTACTCTCAATTTGTAATATAACTTGAAATTTGGGATTGTGATGCCTCCTGCTTTGCTCATGTAACCCAGGCTTGCTTTTGGTATTCAGGTTCTTTTAGATTCATACACATTGTGATTGTTTTCTCTTGTTTGATGAGGTATGTTCTTGGTAGTTTGGTTGAGATTGCATTTTATCTATATATCAGTTCTGGGAGAATAGCTATTTTGACAAAGTTTGTTCAGCCTATCAAGGAAGAAGGAGTGTCTTTACACTTTTAGTTACTTTCTTTGATCTTTTCTCAGAGGCCTGTAGTTTTCATTGTAGAGCTCTTGTACTTTCTTGGTTACATTAACTCCTTGGATTTTTTATAATGGTATTGTGAATGATAGCTTTTGCTAATTTTTTTTCTCGGGGGGTTCATTTTTGTTTACAGGAGCGCTATTGATTTTTGTATCCTGCTACATTTTTGAATTTCATTATTAATTCCTAGAGTCTTTCGGTGGAACTTTTTGGGTCTTCTTTGTAAAGAATCCTGTCATCTGCAAGTAACGATAACTAAAATTCTTCCATTCCTATGCGTATCCTTTTTATTTCTTTCTATTGCCTAATTGTTCTGGCTTATGTTCCAAGTACTATATTGAACAGGAGTGGTGGTATTGGACATCCTTTACTTATTGTTGATTTTAGTAGGAAGGTTGTCAGCTTTTCTCCCATTTAATATGATGCTTGTCTCTTACTTATCATAAATGGCTTTTATCAGATTGAGTTTTGGTCTTCTATGCTTATTTTAGTCAGGATTTCATCATAAATGGATGCTGGATTTTGTCAAAAGCTTTTTCTGCATCTATTGATATGGTTATGCATTTTTTGTCTTTGCTGCTGTTAATGTAGTACATTATATTTATTCATTTGCATATGTTGAGCCAGCCTTACATCCCTGGGTTGAAACCTACTTGGTCATGAAGATTTATTTCATTTTATTTGCCAGTATCTTGTTGAAGAATTTTTGTAGCTTTCTTCATAAAGGGATTTACCTGTAGTATTTCCCCAACTTGAGTCCTTGTCTGGTTTTAGAATCAGAGTAGTGCTAGATTCCCTTGATAAATTGCCACTTCTCTTAATTTGCGTGAAGACTTTGAGGAATGCTGGCATTGTATTCTCCCTTAAGATTATATAGAATTCACTAGTCAATCCACCAAGTCATGGGTTTTTCTTACTTGGTAGGATTTTATTACTGTCTCAATTTCATTTATGTGTTTTTGGACTCCCAGATTTCTTTTTTGTTTCCTTTGGTTTTGGTTTACAAAGCCATTGCCTCTGCTTACTATTTTTCATAGTAGTTACTGAAATAATCTGGATTTTGATGGTGTCTATTGTGATTTTGCTTTTTTTCCATTTGTAATTGTTTTGAAGTGAGTCTTTACTTTCCTTCTTTTGGTAAGTTGAGATAAGCACTTACTTTGTTCTTTTGAAAAACAAGCTCTGCAATTTGATGATTCTCTGTACTTTTTAATTTTCAAAATTATTGAATTCTGCTCTGATCTTTATAATCTTCCTCCTTGTACTAGGTTTAAGTTGAAACTGCTCTTCTTCTTCTAGTTTCCTCACCAGTATTTGCATCATTAGGTTATTTATTTGAGTATACCTGGTTTTTTCAATGTGAGCACTTGCAGCAATAAGTTTTCTCTTACAGTTGCTTTCTTTGTGTCCCATAGGTTCTGTGATATTGTACTGGCATTAGCATTTAACTCTATAAAAAGTTTAATTTCTTCCCTGATTTTTTTCTGACATATTGAATGTACAGGAGTGTGTTATTTAATATTCAAATGTTTATAAAATTTCTTTATTTTGTGATTGATTTCTAGTTTCACTGTACTATGATCTAATAGCATATATTCAATTTTTTTTGTTTGTTTTGTATTTAACCAATCTTCATGGATTAGTATGTGCTCTATTTTAAAGAAAGTTCTACATACAGCTGAGAAGAATGTATTCTGCTGCAGTAAGATCAAAAACTCTGTAGGTACCTGTTGAATTCATTCATTCAAAGGCATGTTTGAGCTCTGATATTTCTTTATTAAATATTTTTACTGATCTATTTGTAAAGCTGTAGAATCAAAGACATCCACTATGATTGCGTTGGTATTTGCTAGTGACTCCAATATTTGGTGCATATATATTTATAATTGTTTGCACTTCTTTTGAATTTTCCACTTAACTAATACGTAGAAACTTTCTTCATATCTTTTGATCAGTTTTAGTTTGAAATTTGCTTGGCCTGAGAATAAAATTACTACCACTGCTTACTTTCAGGTTTTGATGTATGGAATATCATTTACCGTCCTTTTATTATTGGTCTATGAACTTCTTTTTGGACTAAAACCAGTTTCATAAACGCATGAGATCATTGAGTTTTGTTGTTTGACCCAGTCTGCCGGTCTGTGTGTTTCCTTAGGGGTTTTGAGGGCATCTACATTATGAGCTACTACTGAAAGATACTGACTTATCGCTTCATTTTATGTTGTTGACTCCTTTCTCTTTCTTTTTTTTTTCTTTATGTTTTCATTCTCTTTGAATTTTTGGCTTTGTTAGCTTCATTGTCTCTGTCAAGGATACTCTTGAGTATTTTTAGAGTGCTGGCTTGATGTTCATGTATCTCTTAAGATGTTCGATGTCATGGAATGTTATCTTTTTTTCATTAATTTCAAAAGATGGCTTTGTAGAATATATTATTCGGGGTTGGAAGGGTTTTCTGTTTGTTCATTTTCTTTTTGTCTTGAAATACTTCACTCCAAGCTCTCCTGACCTTTAAAGTTTGTGTTGAAAGGCCAGCTGTCATCCTAATGGCTTTACCTTTATACATGAGTTTTTTCTTGTTGTTTCTGACAGTTTTTACTACTCTTTTTGTTGGATTTTCACAATTTTTTATTATGAAACATCATCCAGAGCTTCTTTTCTCATTGTAATTATTTGACATTCTGTAAGTCTTGTTTTTTGTATTATGGCTTCTTTCAACATACTTGAAACATTTTCTGCTATGATTTTTGTGATGAAGCATTTTATTCCCTGTGTACTGTCTTCTAATTTGCTTCCAATTCCAATTAGACTTTGGTTAGTCTTATTAGCATCATCCAGTGGCTGTCAGTTTAATCATTATTGTTCTCAATTTTTAAGGTTCCACTGAATAAATCATGTATTTCTATTTTGTCCTGGATTTCAGAAACCCTGTCTTCACACTGTTAATTTCTGATATTTATGAATTTCATGAAAAATTTTATCAGTAGGATTTCTGTTTGACACCTTTTTTTAGACTCCATTTCTTCCAGGTGTGGTGGCACATTCCTGTTATCCAAGCACTCGGGATGCTTAAGCAGAAGACTCACCATGAGTTTGAGTTTAGCCCGGGCTTCCCAAATGAGTTCAAGGGCAACCTGTACTACATACTGACACTCTGCTTCAAAAAAGAAAAAGCAAAAACCTTAGAGTTTATTTATTTGGTAAATTTGTCACTAGCTTTTTAACTATTTTGGAGAGCTCTTCTAATTTTTATTTATTTCTCCCATAACTACATTGGCCATTTTGTATTGATAGTTCTATTACATTTTGGGTTATGTCCTATTTGAACTCACCAAGTTTCTTTCCATCCTCTATGATGATTTTGTATGGCTCAGCTGTCTGGTGTTTGCTTTGCTGTCCACTGGTGCCACTTGTATCTACATGCGAGAGTTAGAGTCTCTGGAAACATTTTGATTCCCTGTGTTTTAATGTTCTCATATGCTGTGTGTGTAATGAGGTCAAATAAATGAAGGCAGGCTTTTGTTGATATGAGGATTTTTTTGTGTGTGTGGGTGATCGAACTCACACCTCACACTTGCCAGGCAGGTACTTATGCCACTGAACTAAATACCCAGCCCTTCGAAGATCTCTTTAGTTAGGTCCTGTTTTCTAGTGATGTATTCCAGGCTTTATTTGTCTAAAAGCATAGTTTATTACATCAAACTATTAAATTTAATTTAGGACGATCCTATCACTATATTGCAAGGAGAGAATTTCTACTGTTTTTTCCAACATCAATAGATCTAAGCATATGTCAATCATAAATATTAAACATTTTGATAATTTTACCTTTTTGACAATGCCCCTTACAGATTATATTATACTGCTATCTGTGTTTCATCTGGGTTGTGGAGTATGGGTGGAAGTGGAGAAGAAGGGGAAAACATGAAATATATCAATGAGATGAGAGGGAGGTAAGATAAATGCCAACAGTGAACAATGAACAGGAAGTCAGAATCTGTTGGAATTATTTGTATAGTTGTGACAATGGGCTAACGTTGCGTGGGAGAGTATTAGTAAAGGCAGAGGAAAATATGCAGATGAGTGTAAGTGTGATTAGAGATTGAAGCAGGTAATAAGATTTTTAGTAACTGTTAACGTATCTGTAGGCAGTTTTGTTTAGCTCTTCCAAACCTAATGTTGTTGAGGATTTTCCTGACATTCCCTTGAATGGTATACTTTAATTTACAGCAGTGGTTAATTCCAATTCTCTAATACTCTTATACTGGTTCTTGTTATACTTATGGCATTAAACTGATGGAGGGGAGAATGGGAAGGACAAAAAAGCAAGATAATGAGAAAGAAAGAAAAATGAAGAACAAGCAGGGAAGAGTCAGAACACAGGAGAGAAGCAACACTAAAAGAGGGAGCAGGTCAAATGGGAAATCCTTGAAATTTAACAGGAAATAACCAGTCAATGCCAATAAAGTAGCAAACACCAAAAGAAAAAAATGAAATTAGAAATGAGAAGGAAAAAAAAAAGGAATTCCTAATCCAATAACATAGCAATTATGTAATAGCTGTAAATACACAATTAACAATACAAGTAAGAATATAAGACTGCACACAGTTTGTTATAGTATTAACTCAGTGCTCCCACACAAATTGCTTTACAACAGAGTCAGTCTAATTTTGAGCAACCAAGCTATTTTACCCTGTGCACCAGTTACCAGTTCAAATCCGTGTAGGCTTTTGTTCTTTCTACACACGAGTCCTGTTTGGAAGATGAGCTCTAACCATGACTGCCTGCAGATCTTCGTGTATCCAATAACCTACATCAGTTTGAATGAATAAATATCACAAACATTGTTCATTTAAAAAGTTGAAAGCAATTGTATTTCCTTACTGGATTCTAAGATATCTAATATCACCATGATTTAAACATTTTCTTTAGGAAATTTGAACTATTTCAAACTGTGAAAATCTTTCTTGGCTTCTATGAAACACAAATGAAATCTAGAGGAGCCAATAAAATAGATTAAAGAAAAACATACGAGGCAATTCATTCTCAAAGATCATAGTTTTCATCTGAATGTACAGATTTCTTTCCCTAATACTAATTTTTATATTTTTCCATAACGTTGTCTATGTTTACTCCATTTGTTATGTGTTCTTTCTCTGTATAATGGTTGCATCTATTATCTTATTTCCATTTTCACTATCACATGATACTAGTAACTGAGATTGCATTGGGAAAATCCCCAAAATGACCAGCTTGTCTTCAGACACCTCCTGCTTCTTTATTAATCAATCTATTTTACAATTCCAGAGATACTGTTTTTAAAAATATGTACATGATGAACTTTCCCTGTTCACAAAAGCTTAAAATTGCACTGAAGATTCTTTATGGTTTTTCCAGTGCTGCCTTTCTAGATTTTGTTGTTTGTTTTTTGCATCTTTTCATGAGGTATAGATTCTATATGATCTGGTATATTGGTTTTCTCTTAAAACCACATGTAATACTCCTGCTTTTGTGGAATTACTTAAACTTTTCTATTTCTCAAAGACTTCTACCAAACCATATTTTCTTCTAAGGCATAGCTTGGATCTTACTTCCTTGAAAAGATCATAAAAAGTAAATATTCTGAGTATAACTACTCTGTCAGACTACTTGTGTTTATACCAGGCCTTTTATCATTAAGTACTACTATGACATTAGGCAAATCACTTACTTAATGGGTATGATGGTTTATATGACATACGCGAATTGTTGAAGGAGATCTTGGGAAAATAATTTAGAAGTTTTTACAATTTTCATATTAGATTTTCCTAATAAAGCAGTAATCAGAAATAATGAATTATTTAAGCAAATTAGAACACTTTGTAGCAGTCCAGCAGAAAATTTCAGCTTGTAATTGTATAGTAATATTCCATTAAATTAAAATTGCAAAAACACATACCTTGAAAATATATTTTAATACAATTGAATAATATAAAGTAGCCACAAATATGATAGTGGAAAATATTCTGTCTATTGATGCTGCATTAGTAAAGCATCAAATGGTATTCTATTTCCAATAATATTGATCTCCTTTTTATATTGCTTATATGCTATGTGACTTATAAAAATTTCTCTCATTTATCCTCAGCATACTTATGAGTTAGTACCACTGTTATTTCCATTTCATGGAGAAGAGAAAAATACCCTTGGAATATTAATTTGCTCAAAGTCACCTAGCAAGTCACTCTCCTGAAGCCAGAATTTAATTCTAATCAAAATGACTCCAAGATTACATTCTTAACAATGATGCTCTTCTATCTTTATTTTGTGACTTGAGAAAACATTACTAAGTGGCTCATAAGTACTGGATATTGTACTAATGTGCTTATTATTTATTATCAGATTAATTCCCTAAACAGTGAGAAGTAGATACTAATTATGCTTCTGCTTCACAGAACATGAAAATGAATCTTTGTAAGATTTACTTGCCCAATATCACATAGAAAGTAGTTAACAAACCAAGATTAAAACTCATCTAGTGTAGTGCCAGAACTCACGTTGTAACTATACCTTATATAGATTTGATCAAAAAGCAAGGTCGATATAAAAATTGAAAAAAATTATTTTTAGAATATATATGAACAAATATGTTAAAATATTATAAATGATACCTTTAGAAATTCCATTATTATTTAATGCAAGTCCATAAAAGAAAATGATGCAGTGAACATTTATTCAATGAGCAAACCCAATTTAAAATGTCATTATTGCTACTCAATATATTAGCAATTGAGTGATGAGTTTTCTTAAAAAATGTGAATTGTGTTTTACACCACAAAAGATATGACTAAGTCAATCTCATAGCCAAGCACATGGAAAACCAAATCCTATACTCTCAATTGGGTAATGCTGTTAGAATCAGAGATTTTTAAAGCAGACAAATATCTATGATTACTCATGGATGCATTAAGTACAAGAAAGCCCATATCCACCATCAGAACAATCCTAGCTTGATTTTTTTTCTCTACAGGGTTTTTCTTTTGAAACATTTATAATGCAGTAGCATGAATGTCTGCTACTATGGTTTTTGTTTAGATATCTCCCCAAAGCTTCATGCAGTCATAGGTGAGGCTTTTTCAGAGGGCTGGATTTAGAGTGTGTGACACTGGAATACATTTATAGTGCAATGCTAGGATCAAGGGCACTAGTATTAAGGATGTGAGTGCTACCTCCCCTAAGTAACCTGGAGAAGATATAAAGGATAGGAAATACTGTGGTGTTACTTTGTTGCTTGGCTACTTTCTGTCCACCATGAACTTTTTCTTTTCTGTGATGCCTGTTTGTCATGCCACCCTACCTTGGAATCAGTTGTTTATAGACTGAAACTACTACAAACTGTGAGCTAAATGAACATTTCCTCCCTTAGCTCATGGGTATCTCAGAAATAATACAAAAAGTAACTACAATAGAATTTGTTAACGGGCAGGTAGAGTCATTGCTATGAGTTTACCAGACTCTGTAGTGCAGAATCCTTTGGGACTGGCTTGTGGGAAGAGTAGGTAAAGGTTCAGAGATGCCAGCTGAGAAAATAGAGCTGGAGTGCCCTGGCTGTACTTGTTGGGAGATTCTGGTCAGAGCTCAGAACATCAGAAGGCTGATAGAAATTCTGCCAGTAAACATCAGATTCAGGAGATTTCTACTGGGAAGAAGGATTGTACTGGCTGTGTTATGGCTTGGCAAGAAAGTTTGTCTGCATTTTGTTTGTGTCCAGAGACATTTCTTGAGAGTAAGATTAAGAATAGTAGACAAACTAATCTTGTAAAAGAAATTTCAAGGCATTCTAATGTTGAAGCAGTAGCATGACTACCATTCAGGGCTTTAAATCTGATTAATACTGATAATTATAAGCAAAGAGCTAAGGACAATGATTCAAAAAGTTGTGAGTTTGGCCAGAAAGGAAACTCTAGTAAAATTGCAGCCTGAAAAGGTTTAACAGAGGAGAAATTGATTGCTGAAAGGATTGATTTCTTGATGATAATCATTCTTTCTGGAGTAAGATGGAATCACAGCATTGCTTTAATTTACATATCTCTAATAACCAGTGACTTTTGTTGTATATTTAATGGCCATTTCTATTTCTTCATCTGAGAAGTTTGTATTCATCTCAGATGCCCACTTTTTGATAGGGTCTTTGAATTTGGGGTTCTGATTTTTTTCAGTTCTTTATATGTTCCAGATATGAATCTTTTGCCTGAAAGACAACTGGCTAATTTTCTTTTCCAAATGTCTTTTAACTCTGATAATAATTTATTTTGATGTGCAAAAGTTTTTTAATAGAATTAAATCCTAGTTGCTGATTTTTGTTTATGAAATCTTTACCTACACCTGTCTTCAAGTGTTCTGCCTATGATCTCTTCCAGCAGAGTTAGTGGCTAAAAAGATTAGTAAAAAATCCTCAAGTATTTCAGAAGAAGACAATAGAAAAAATGGCATGAGTACATCAAAAGAACCAACTGGACTCTAGCCTTTGCAGCTTCAGAGTTGCAAAAGTGAAAGATTTTGCTTTGAGAAGAGAACCCCAGAACACAATGTTCCAGAATGGCAGCAGCCTAGGACAGCTGTTCTTCAGGATTTGGTTCATAGGCACTAGACTCCTATAACCAAGAGAGAAGGAAGTTTCACTACTGTGACAGCTGACAGAAGACCTTGGCATCACGCGTATAGTGCTGGTTATAGGTGCATGTAGAATGCAAGAGTTGTGGGTTCAGTAAGGCTTCCACCTAAATTTCAAAACAAAGCCTGGGATGCCAATTAGTATGTCCCTAAGAAGGCAATGTGTGAAGCAGTGAGTGTGAAGCAGTGGAGACTCTAGAAGTTTGGAGAAAACAACAATGTATATCTTTTGAGGAAATGTGCAAGGAGGAAGTAGAGCTGGTCCAAGAGAGAAGCGATGGGAACTTGAACCACTAGAAATGCAAGGATAGAGTCACCCAAGCCTTTTGAAGTTCACATTTTGCCGCAGATTTCCTTGACTCCTGCATATGGAACTAAAGGACTTAATGTTTGCCCTGCTGGATTTTGGAATTGCTTTGGTTCCTTTCCTTTGTATTCCTTTGCTTACTAATTTTGAAATGGAAATGTGTATCTTGTGCCATGAATGTTGGAACTGTTTAACTTTCTTTTCATTGTACAGGGTCTTGCAGCTAAGAATTTGTCTCAAATTTCAGAGGAGACTTTCGACTTAGATTTTTCAGCAGCTCTTGGAGATGGACAAAGTGCCTTTTGCACAAAGGGATGCACTTGAGTTTTTGGCAGGCCAGTGGCAGAATGTCATGGCTTGTGTTTAGATGACCTGGCAAAGTCTCATGCAGTCATAGGTGGAGCTTTTCTAGAGTTGGTCAGATCTAGAGTGTGCAATTGATTCATGATTCAATGCTAGGATGAAGGGCACTAGGACCAAGGATGTGAGTGCTACCTTCCCTAAATTGCCTGGATAAGACACAAGGGATAGAAAGTGCTGTGGTCTGCCCTTGTTGCTTTGCTAGCTTCTGTCCACCATGAAATGTTTCTCCTCTGTACTACAACACTGCCTTAGAGCCAGCTGATTATAGGCTGAAAGCTCTACGAACTTTGAGCTAAATAAACATTTCCTCCCTTAACTTGTGGGTATTGGTTATTTTGTCTTAGCAATGAAAAACAAAAATCTATGACAGCTGCCTACCGGGATTAATCCTGGAATGGATCATGATAGGGTTTGACATTTGCTCTGGTGCCTTGTATTTCTTCTGTAATTCTAACACACAAAGGGATTAAATCATTTTTGGGATTGCTTTTATTTTGGGTAGGACTAGGATCTTAAACATTGGAAAATAGAACTTCTCTAATTCTCCATTGCCTAATTCTATGAAGGATGCTATAATAAAAGTATTTGCTTTACTTAAATATCAGGAAGTTACTCTACTGAATAGAAAGTGAACATAATGTTAACTAAGATGGTGACGACGATGAATTATAGGATTCAATCTTTGTGAACCCTCATCACAACAAAGTTTTCCATCGCCAAAATTTACTTTTCAAAGCCTTCTGCCTTTGCAAAAATTTTGAATCTGTCATCTTCAGAGAGGATACAACATAATCAAAGTAGAACTCCACGCTTATTCTCTATCTTAGCACTCAGTGTTTTCTTCACAGTACTTATCATAATGCATAAATACACATTTATTTATATACTTCCTGTCACTTAACTACAACATTATCTTTGTGTTAGTTTTCTTCATTACTGTATAGTAAATTCCTACACTAGTACACAGGTTAATGTGTTTCCTACTCATTCATTTATTAATTTATTCAATTCATTGTGTATGTTATGTGTATCATCCTCAAAATTATGAGCTCTGAAGTGCATATAGTAATAGTTGGTTTCATAATTCTTTTTCTAAACCAATGATATATGTCTTAAAATATTCTTATGAATTAAGAACAATTTTACCTAAATGTCATTGGTAAAGAAATTTAAGCTTTACAAGGTCAAATACCTATCCTAAGTTTACACACTAAATGAATGGATAAATCAAGATTAAAACAGATTTTGTATTCTTAAGATGGATCAACAGAAATTAGCTATGCCTATATATCTGGCATAGTTAAAACACTAGAAAAATATGCAAAATAATCATTAACACATATTAGGACGTAGCAAAAATAATTGATATCTTTTTCTCTATTCAGGAAAGTAAATAGATACCCAAAATCCCTCTGGTTTATAGACTGAGGACTTACCAAAATAAAGAAAATTATAATAAGTATGCCACTTGATTTCAAGTCCTATTACAAAAATACAAAGTGCTATTGGTATAGGGGTAAAAACATAGATCAACAGAATAGAATAGAATTCTAAGAGGGAAAAAAGCCTACATGTATGATTAAATGATTTACTACAAATGGTTCAAGGCAATACAGTGAATAAAATGATTTCTGTCAGCAAATTAGGCCGTTAAAACCATCTATCTACATGCAAAGGTGAACCACAGTCCCATATGAAAATTAGTTCAAAGTGGCTCACAGTTACAAATATAAAACCTAAAAATTTTAAAATTTTAAGGGAAATTCTTTGTGACCTTGATACAAGGAAGATTATTTCCACACCAAAGGCAGTTCACGAAAGAAATCCATAAAAGTTAAATACAAAAAATGCACTTCATTAAATTTAATTTTTGCTCTTCAGAGAACACTGCTAGAAAATTTAAACAGAGGTGCTACACACAGAAAATTTCTTCAAATGCAAATACATGAAAAAATGCTCAATGTCTTTAGTGTTTATGAAAATGCAAATGAAAACAACAATGAGATACTTCTACATAGTTATTTAAATGGATAAAGTTCAAAAGTCTGGAATTCTAAGTGTATATGAAGATGTAGAGCAGCTGGAACTCATACTGTTCTTTGCTGAGGGAAATGCATAGCAGTAGTCATTTTGGAAAGCAATTTTTCAGTTTGTTCAAAAGTTTAACCTACCCTTAGTATATCACCCAGGCATTCCACTCTGAGATATTTACTCAAGAGAAATAAAAGATAAATGTATTAAAATGCTTGTACACAAATATTCACAGTAGCTTTATTTATAATAGCTCAAAGAGTGAAAATAACCCTGCTTTCTACTAATACGTGAATAGTCACAAAATTGAATGAACCATTGATACATATGACATTGGTGAATATCAAAATGATTCTATAAAGAGAAATCAGACAAAAATAGTACATACTACATGATTTCATTAATATGAAGTTCTAGAGAGTGACTAGGGTCACAAAGTAAATCAACATTTGTCTTCTATGTGGAGTTACACAGGGGAGAAAGAGTACACTTTAACTGAAGATGAAGAATAAATGCATGCTCTTCACACTGGTGATGGTGCGATCAGTATATACACCTTTCAAAACTTATCAAATTGTATGTCTCAAATTATGCACATTTTTGTATATTAGCTATGTTTAATAAAGTTACGAATAAAATGAAAATTTAAACACATAAGTATCTGATTCTAAAGTACCATTAAGTGTTGCGGTATATAGTCTACCAAACAAAGCAACTGTATTCTTTTTCCCCTTTTGAATCTTAAATTTTTAGTACTGTTCCATGTATAAAAAATGTTAACTAATTATTTAAATTGCATCAAAACATCTCCAGTCTTTCATATCACAGAAAGCTAAAAAGGATGTGGCAAAGAAGTATTCCATATTTAGAAACTTAAGGTGGATTCTGCTGCAATATTAGCTCAAAATATTGCATTACAAAGGTTAATGCGAAATGTTCACTTGAAAATAATACAGCAATCATAACAAAAAAAAAGATAGTCATACAGCTGGTTTCTCTTGATTCACTGAGGTGAAAGTTTTGTGTTAACAATTTTGTGGGCAATGTTTCATGTCTATATCTTATACCCTAAACAACTGCTTTGAATGCAACTATGCAATGTGCTGATTATTGTTACTCTCCTATTGGCTTGTTGTGAAATTGTTTTACTTTAATTTCTTACTTTTCATCTGTTTAAAATAAGGCAAATAAAATAATGATACATGCTTTAAAAAAAGGTTATGAGACCAACATGGATGGTTCATTCTCCTTTGCGAATGGCAAAGGGCTATCTCTGGCCACAGGTTAAACCCGTAAAACCTGAACAGTTCTATAAAGAAGACTCTTCACAACCAGATGGCAAAAGGTCAGAAAAGCATGAATGGTGTAAACAACTCTCACCAACTATTGGAAGCACATCGCAACATACATTTTACTATATTCTGTGGTTTAAAGCATCTTTTTTTTCTTAAGATTGGAATGTCAAATAGATTTTCCAGTTATCTAATAAATCTACACAGTGTAAACACCGCATGATAAGTCATTAAGGGAGGAAAATGTAACTTTGTTGTACGAATTAGCCCTAAGTCTAAATATGTAACTGCTACAATACTTAAAGACTCCATCAAAAATAAAAATAAAATAAAATAAAGACTCCCTTAGACCTCTCAAGTTTATAGTTAACAAATTCTCACATTGTATAACGTACTTGAGGAAGAAAAATCTGGTCTTACAATAATAATTTGTTCCTTTTGTTGTTGTTGTTGTTTGTTTACAAACTAGAAACTACATGTTGAGCTAACGTTGTTTTAATTACTTGGTTCTAAGAGTATCAATAAACCATCAGCTTGACCATCTTTCTTAGTATAAAGGACTAAACATAGCTTCAAGCATGCTTGTTGGGAAGCAAAGATGAATCAGAAATAGCTTCTTTCTCTTTTAGTGTTTACAATAAAATCGTAAATTAAACAACCAGAAAAAATACAAAGCAGCATTGAATAGCGCTCTATGAACAATGCAAGCAATTATCGGTGGAAGAATAGAAGGCATAATTCTCACAAGGTCATAGTACTTTATGAAACCTAAGAAAGAATTTTACCCATTAGCCATGACTATCATTTCATTTAATCATTCACTAAACAAAGACTTTTAGGTAAGTAAAATGGCAAGGTATATTTTGTTTGTTTCTTTGTTTTACCTTCCCCGAGATTGCCACAGGGATAAAATTACTTAAATGTCTCTTTCTCCGTTTTTATTTTTAATATGTCAAAATAATGTCAGGCTATTTTCAGGCCTTTTACAATGTAAATTATTATCATAGAAATGACTTAACACCTTAGCACAAAGTATGCTTTTTTAAGAAAAGTTAACTGTGTGCAACAATGAGGAAATGATTTAAAGGTATCTTCTGTCCTCCTAAGTGAAATTAGTCATCTAATTCACACAAAAAACTGCATCACATTTAATTGTATCTTGTACTCTTCATGATGTATACATCACAAGCCATGCCATTGATCTATAGATAAAACACAACTCATGATCCTATATTGAATTTGTTTATGAAATTTTACATCATTTAAGTAAAGAAGTGATTATAATACTGAGGAGAAATAGAAGGCTGGCAGATTAGAGGGACTCCACCCACTTGCCTCTGCGTAAGATCTAACCAAATCAAAAGGTGTGTAGTTAAACACAATTATAGTCAGTAACCAGGTGAAGTCCCCAATATAGGATTTTAGTATAATTAGAGAAGTAGAGTAGCACAACATGAGTGCTTGGTGGCTTGGCAGTGGAAGGAAAGGACCCCTTTGAAGAACTGCGGATAAAAGAGTAAGATTCCAGCAGTCTCCTGACCAGGCAGGCAGTCTGAGCAAACAGGACAGCTGGGATTAGCACACCCAGCTGGTGCTGGGGAAGGAATTTTCAGCACTTCTCAGCACAGTTCCTAAAGTGTGGTCACAGGGAGCTATCTTAAGAATGGTCTCACCATCTGAGCTTGCTTCTTTGTAAATCAGAAAACCCTTGAAATTTCTTGTTTCCCAAGTCCCAAGTGCCTCTTCAGTAACTTAGTTGGTGCCCACACTAAGAGTTACTTTGGACCCACGAAAGTGAATGAAACAAGTGATGTAGGAAGTGAGAGGTGTGTCTGTGAAGAAGGGGAAGAGGAAGCCACTTCCATTTAAAAGTGGCGATTTGGCCTCTTTGAGAGGAGTAGGCCATGTGTGTGTGTCCTCATGTAGGAGGAGGTTCCACAGATGAGGCTGTGGGTGTAACTTGGGTCCTGGGACTCCACAGCCGACAGCAGATCCCTTTGGTTGAATGGCTTCCTCCCTGAGGAAGAATACATGCAAAGAATACATTCGTTATGTCTGATTCAGCATTGGCCATACATCCTGGTGCTCTAAGAAAGGTGCAGGGAGCAAGGAGCTCAAGCCCAACCTATCCACAGGCTTAGCGGGTGAGTGGGCTGTTGAGCCCTTTCATCCTTCTCAGCGATCGCCCTGGCAAGGAAGGCAGCTTTACTCAGAGGACTATGAGGTGAATTAATATAGGCTCGCTGAGAACATTCTCTTAGCCCAAGCCTATAGGCAAGGAGGGGCTGACTCAACCTTCTTATTGCCCCCCCTCTGTTTCCCTACATGGCTGGAGAGAGAAGGGATACAAAGGACTGCAGCTATGACCCAAAACCACCTCTTATACCTGGTGAATTCTGAGCTATAAGCCCCAAAAGTTGCTCTTCAGGTAGTACCAAGAGAAGGAAACTATGGCCTTTTTAATCATGGATTTTGATTTGGTTTTATTCTGTATTTGTGTTCACATTATCTCATGTTTTTCTTTTTGTACTTCTAATTTTGCTTTCCAGTTCTCTGAAGATCCACTACTGTATATTCATTCCCTTAACATACTCAAAGAAAAATAGCACAATTATCATGAACCTGAGGGACTCGAGCACAGATCTGTCCCAAGCCTATTTAGACTATACAACAAGGCAAGACCAGAGGTCTAATCTCAGAGAGCACACTTCATCTTCTCTATTCTCTACATCAAACCTGCCTGAACTGAAAGAGGGACCAGACTGATGCAAATCGTACAAAGAGGAAAGGTCCCTGAGGTTCTAACATGGAGTGCATAGTCGAAAATAACCAAGCCTATGCTAAAAAGCCACAGGGAAAGTACAAGAAGTCCAGTTGGAATTAAACTCAGCAAAATACAACACAGCAATATCCCAGGGCGAATTGTGAAGAGAGGGCCTCTCACCAGGAAAACTTTTACATAAATGTAAAAAGATATCCAACCCAACAATTATGCAAATATCAGCATAGAAACACAAGGAATATGGAAAAAAATAATGACAAGATTCTTCTAAAAGTTTTAACTTTCTAATAAATTAATCCAAAGATATTGAAGTGAAAGAGGAACTGGTGTGGGGGGGGAGGGGAAAGGAAAGAAGAGAAATGGAAAAAAACACAAGATAGTTATACTAATAGTTTCTCTTAGTTTATAGAAAAGAAAGGTTTGTGCTAATGTTTGGAGAATTTTTAATGCTCATATCTTTTTCTCTGAGTAACTACTTTGAAGATAACAGTACATAATGTATTAACTATGGTTATTCTCCTATTTTGCTTTGAAATTTTGTTTCATTTTTTCTACAAGAAAACAAAGATATTGAAGTGCATGTAATGTTAGAGAAAGTATTTGAAAGATCATTAAAATAATAAGTGAATTAAAATGATATAAATAGACAGCAGAATGAATCATGAAAATTAGTATAGAATATGAAAGAGCATTTTCACAAAGAGACAGATAGTTTGAAATAAAAGCCAGAAATCTTACAAATGCAAAGCTAATAAACTAAATTTAAAACACAGTTTAAAGACTCATCAATAGACAAGATCAAGCAAATAAAAGACTATCAGCGTAAGCACAAGGTGGATGAATTTTCATGTTCAAAAATTAAAAAAGAAAAAATAAGAAATTACAACTAGAAAATCAAAATCTCTGTGCATAAGTAAAACAGTAAACTCAATTTTTGGCACATGTGAAGAAGCAATCTAAAGGCATAGAAAAACTATTTGGCAAAATCATAGAATGGAATTTCCAGTATCTTGAAAATGATATAGACATCTAAGTAATGGAAGCATTTAGAACACTAAATAGACGCAACCATAAAAGGATCTCTCCAAAACATATACTAAAACTCACAAAAGTACATAAGACAGAGAGAACATTGAAAAGCCAGGTCATACATAAAGACAAATGTACCACAATAACAGCAGATTTCTCAGCAGAAACTCTAAAGGACAGGAAGGTATGGAATGATGTAACTCATGAAAGTCCGAACAGAAAATAACTGCCAATTTATGTTGGAATATTCACCAAAAGATCATTCAGAATCAAAGGAGAAATAAAGACCTTCAAATGTGACTGCAAACCAAAGGAATCTAGTAATCCAAAATTGCAGAAGAAACTTAAAGGAATCCTACACAGAGAAAGAAAAGGATAGATGGCCAAGTGGGAAACAAGAAAGAATCAAACATTAGAAAAACAAAATGACACTTATCTATACTTGTCTTTTAATAACAACCCTAATTATAAATGGTCTTAATTATCCAATAAAAAGACACATTTAAATGGTGGATTACAGTAGAAAAGAACACCCAGAAGTCAACAAGAAGCTAAGACATCCTGTGAGTCAGCGTCATGCACAAGCTTACCGGGGGAGAGCCAGATGCCAGCCCCTTCCATTGCACAGGCAGGGAGACAAGAAGAGCCAACCTCCCCACTCTGTAACTGACCAACTGATCCAGAGAAACACAAGCTGTGATGATAGCTAATGAGGCAAAACACTACTGGATGCTGGTAGTGTTTAGAGTTTCACTGAATTTACAGGCCTAAAGCTGGTAGTCTAATCTTCTATTAAGAGGATAACAATACACAGTGTAGCATATATGGAGGATCTTCTGATGGTGGCAGTCATTGTTAATTCCCTATCATTTTGTTTTGAAACCCTGTATAATTCTCATTTTTCTGTTTAGTTGGGTTTTATTCTGTTTTTTCTTGTTTGATTTTATTATATCTGATGGCATGGGCAGCTATTCCAAAGACAAGATATATTATGGTAGCCATTTTGGATTTACTATTATCTTGTTTTGAAGCCCTGTATTGCATTCACTGTTTTGTTTGTATTGGTTTTATTCCATTCTGTTTTGTTTAATTTTACTATGTCTGAGAGTATGGGCAGCAATTTTGAAGACAATAAGAGACATTATGGTAACCATTGTTAAGTTCCTAATATCTTGTTTTGAAATACCCTGTGTCACTTACACTGCCTTGTTTTGATTGGCTTTATCGTTTTATTTTGATTGGTTTATTCTCTTTAAAATAAAAAAAGAAAGAAAGGAAGAAAGAAAGAAAGAAAACACCCAGAAAGAGACACACCTCACTGACAAAGATGTACATAGACTGAAAGCAAAAGGACAAAAACCAAGTCCATGAAATTGAGATCTGTGAGCAAGCAGTAGTAGCTATATGCATGCAACAAAGCAAACTTCACACAAAAATTAGTCGGAAGAGACAAAGAAGATCACAGTATGTTGATAAAGGAAATATTCCTTCAACATAAGATTATAATTTTAAATATGCATGTACCAAGTTTTGGTGAATCCAACTTAAAAAATATTACTTGACATAAGTGTACAGATACCAATACCCTGAGAGTGGGTGAACTCTGTACTCTATTCTCAAAAATAGGTAGGTAATCTAGAGTAAAACAAAGCAAAACAAGTATCAGAATTAAACTACACTATAGATCAAATATCTTAACATATATCTGCAAAATATTGCATTGAACATCTTTAGAAAATGCATTCTCTTCAGCAATTTATGAATCTTTCTACAAAGTAGATAATAGTTTAGGCCTTAAAACAAGTACTCAAGACCAAACACAAAAGTTGAAATAATTTTCTGCATCTTATTGATCATAATTGAATCAAACTAGAAAAGAATAGCAAGAGAAATTACTGAAACTACATGAACAATTAGAAATTTAACAACTCATTTTTAAATCCTCCATGTGTCATTGACAGGAACTAAATTCCAAGGAATGTGGACGGGCTTATGCAAATGTTTCAAATCTTAATGATGATTCTGACATATATGAATTATTAATTTTTCAACACTCATGCTATGGTTTCAATTGTGTTCCCCACAATTCTTATGCTTAAATTCTAATCCCCAGTGTATCAGAATGTGGCCTCACATGGAAATAGGGCCATTACAGGTGCAACTAATTAAGATGAGGACCTATTGGAGAAAAGTGGGCTTCCAAACCAATACAATTCACTTTCTTATGAAAACAGCAAATTTTGAATGAGCCCTCACATAGGAAAAATGCCCTGTGAAAGTAAAATGTATGTCATAAGCCAAGAAAGGCCAATAATCGCTAGCAAACCAGCAGAAGTTAGAAGAGAAGCACAGAACAGAACATTCCCTAGCATTAGCAAAGGAAATGTGGTTTGCCAATGCTTTGAACTCAAATGTCTAGTCTTCAGAACTGTGAGACAGTAAATTTCTATTGCTTTCACCAAGAAAAATAATACAGGGTTGAAAAATTTGACCTGTAGACTGCTAACTCAAATTATTGGAAGTACATAATTGAGTACATTCTACTAACTATATATTCATAGCCTTGGTATTAATATATGGTGAAGAACATCTTGTTCGCTGAAGTGAGAATGAAGAGATTTTCCCATTACCTAATACATCTACACATGGCAAACTCTCTCCTTTTAGGCTACAGGTTAGTAGATAAAATCTATTTTGGATTTCCAAAATGTGATATGCAACATAGTACCGGAAATTCTCACCAATACTATTAAGCAAAATATAAAGGGAGAAGCATACAGATTGCAACATAGCAGTAAAGATTTCTTTAATTGCATTCCACTTGTATACATAGATAATTGCAACATACAACTGATTGCATAAAACTAATTAAGTCTGTTTAGTGGTGTTATGATACACAGGGCCAATATATAAAAATTAGTCATATTTCTATATAATAGCAATGAATATTGGAAAAGCAAAGTAAAAAATACAAGAGTAGATACAAATTTAACTAACGAAATTAAATACTATGGTATATAATTAATCAAATATTTTTAAAGATTTTCTGAGTAGACCTCTTAAAAGAATGAAAAAGAAAAGATGTTGATTGAAAAGGATATTTGTAAATCACAAACTGAACAAAGGACTTGTATACTGAATATGTGAAAACTCAAAACACAACAGAGTAAAACTCACATATTATTTCTGATTTGAATATTATGCATTTTATACAGGCATTGACTTACCGTAATATTCCTTATATTAATATTAAAATATTTGTCTCGATTTTAAAAATAGGCAAATATCTACAAAAATGGCAACATGGAAGATAACCTATGAAGACATTTCCAACATCACTGTTTACTAGGGAAATGTAAGTTAAGTGCATAATGAAATATTACTGTAGTTAACTGTTATGGAGTAGCTCAAATTAAAATATTCTAAAAATAGGAAATGCTGACAAGATGACAGAAAAACTGAATGATTTATACAAGAGGTGATTCAAAAGTATACGACTGTTTAAATTTAAAACATATATTATAGTAAAAGATGCATTGCCCTTAATCCTCCTCAAGAAAAACTACCCCTCCCTTTATACGCACTTATTCCATCATTCCTGTCACTTTCTGAGACAGTTCTGAAAGTCTTCTTTCATGTTTTTACAATGTACAGACCAAAATGCAGTGAGCATACCTTCTGAGTGCCATCCAATGGAAAGGTAGGCTTCCAAAGCATGACAGTAAATCTTCATCCACTTTATTCACAGGATCTGGCATTGTGTAACTTCTGGTTCTTCTCAAAATCAAAATGATCTTGAAAGGTAAAAGCTTGGAGTCAATTTTGGACATTCAGACAGCCACAACAGAACAACTGAAGACACTTATGAAAGAGGACTTCCAGGACCAGGGATTTAGCTCATTGGCACAAGCAACTGCCTATCAAGTACAAGATCGTGCGTTTGATCCCCAGTAAAAAAAAAAAAAAAAAAAAGAGGACTTCTAGAAATGCTTCAGAAATTGATGAGAATGATAGAATGTGTGCTTAAGATGAGGAGGAATATTTTAAGAGAAAAGGATAGTGACAATGCATCTTATACTTACTAATTTGTTAAAAATTTAAACATGCACCATATTCTTTGATTAAACTTCGTAGATGGTTGTTTGAAACTTGACATGGTATGGTATTTTTAAAAATAAATAGTGCAGGTTCTCCAATATAATAATTCACTAATCAGTTAAATAAATTTAATATGAAATACATAAAATATATTTGAAGAGATAAATACATTTCACCTGATTATATAATGTATAAATGATTGAACTATAACACGGTACCCAAATGATACGTAGAATCCTTGTGTTTTTATGTATCAGCTAAAAATATATTTATTTAAAAGCATATAAAATACACTAACTATACAGTCCAGGAATTACAGCAATGGAGCATTTATCATAGAGAAGTAAAAACAGGTACCCAAAACCTGTACAGAAACACTCATAGTAAGTCCAATTGTGAAGCAAAACCAAGAAACAATGAAATGTCCCTTAATATATGAAACGCTAAACAAACTGTGGTGATAAAAATGAAGTAGCTCTTCACACACACAAATTGAATAAATATCAATGCTGTTATGCCACATGAAAAAGGACAAAAGGCTACACCGTATGACTCTGCTTATATAGCATTATTGAAATAACAAAATTATACACATGGAGAACATTTATGAGTAGCCCTAGATATGCAGCCAGGTAAGAGGTAGTTGAACCTATAAAAGACTCATGCATATAAGAAATGGATTCTTGTGGAACTGCGGTAGTGATCACATGAATCTACCAAAGGAAACCGGAACATGTCACCTGGATAAGTACCATAAAATCTGGTTTTGAACTAAAGCAATTGATAAGCACAAAATGGAGGAAATATTCTTCATGTATTCCACGTTTTTTGCCTAAAGACAGGGTATACATTTATCACTGAAGATAACTCATATCATCCAGAAATGGCACCAGAAGAATCTGCAAACTAATTTTATTCAATTGATGCTTTCCTATTTATTTTATATTTCTACAGTTTTCTCCTTTGGAGCCCAAATCTTCTTCCTGTTGTACTGGGTTTCTCTTAAAAATGTTTCTTTGCTGAAAATGTTAGATAAGCCAATGTTCTAAACTACTGCCTTGAGCTACATTTCATTAAATTTTCCCCCTTGATGCGCTATTCATACAATAATATGATAATCGTGATTTCCCCCTCTTTTTCATAAGGAGTCTGTTCCAAATACAAATTTATGAGAACCGAGAAGTTACATTTCTTCCACAACACCATCACATGTTAAGATTTCATTGAGCAAGATGCACACACTGTGGTAGCACATACATTTGAGCATACAAGCGCATGTAATATTTGTGGAGTCTAAGTAAGTTTCATGGCTATTACCAATGGATTTGTGGCCATGATACTATACTATATTTCTGATCAATATTGGGTTCAATTCACATGGGATCTCAGAATTACTTCTTACACCTGCATAGGAACCTGTAATTATTTCAAAATAAAAGGTTTTAAAAATGTGATTCTGTGATTTGTTGAGATGTTTTGCTTGTTGTCACATAGAAAATAGAATAAGTTTTTAAATAAGCACAGTAAGTTATTGATTTGTATTTTATGGCTTCTGGACAATGATTAAGAACTCAGGACTGAAAGTTACAAAGAGAAAGATTTCAATTTAATTTGAAAAATAATCTTTGAGTATATAACTTGGAAACTTAAAATCAGAAGCTATGTCACAATTTCTTGTGGTTCTTGTAAAGGGAATAGAAACACCGAATTAGTGGATAAAACCACAGATATGGTCTTGTTTAACTTTCAAAGTTTATAAGAGGAAATGTGGGTCTGGAAAGAATCCATGAAAGTTATAATGTATTCCAAATATCAATAAAATAAATGTCTTGCTGGTTTTACAGTAGCAATACTGTCAATTGTACTTCATTTTTTAAAATAGAGTTTCATTGTACATATTTAAAGTACACAAAGCAAAGTTACAAGATAAATACAAATAGAAAAACTGTTATTATACTGAAAATAATAAACAAACCCATCATCAGACATACTTACTGACATTTTCTTTTTCTCTGCCAAAAACAACTAAAATCTACTCATTTATTATGAATCCCATATACATTATAGTTGTTACCTGTAGTCCCCCTATTGTACATTGGTTCTCTACACTAGTTCGTCTTACCTAACTGCTGCTTTCTATCATCTGCCTTACATTTTTCCATTTTATCCCGCTCCGTCTCACTGGTAACCACTGCTTTTTTTCTCTAACTCTGTATATTTGCATATTTTTAGATTCCACAGATGATGTCATTCAGTTTTTCCTTTCTGTGCCTGCCTTATTTTACTTAGAATCGTGTCCTCTTGACATTTTCCTCATTTCATTTGTGGCAAATGTCAAGATCTCACTTCTTTCTTTTAGGTCTGAATAATACATCCCTCATCATCCATTGATTGACTGATTGATTGACTGACTGTGGTAGTGATATTGGATCTAGGGCCTTTGCACTGAACTATATTCACAGTCTATTTATTTACTTACTTATTTATTTAACTATTTTTGAGACAGGTTTCATTAAGTTGCACAGGTGTTGATTGAATTTGTGGTCTTTTGCCCCAGTCTCCAAGAGAACTGAGATTATAGGTTTGTGACAGCATGGTTGGCTTTAACACAGTTTTGTTATCTATTCATCCTTCAGTGGACACTTAGGCTGTGTCTTAGTTACTTTTCTCTCATTGTTGAGACAGAATACCTGACGCCCAAAATCAGGGAAAGGAAGGTTTATTTCTTACATTTCTTGGGACTCTCAGGCCATACTCAGCTGGCTGCAAGGCAGGATGGCATGGGCTGGGGCAGCTGCTTATGGCCACTGCAAATAGCAAAGCAAAAAAGAGAAAGACACGCCTTCTTCCCACCCTTGCACTGTATGTGGGCTCCACTCCTGGGCGAGTGCAGCACTCAAACCACCAATCCCAGTGCCAAACAACAAACCAATCACAAACGCCAGACTCAGCCGCATCCATGAATACATGAGGCTTGGTGGGGCCATACGAACACAAACCATAACAGTCTGTTTCTATATACTGACTATTGCAAATAGTTCTACAGTGAATATGGGAGTGCAGATGACTCTTGACATCTTGATTTCATTTCCTTTGTGTAAGTACCTAAGAATGAAATTGTTGGATTATCTGGTAAATCTTTTTTTTTAAATTTTGTGAGGAACTTCCATACTACTTTCCATAATGGCTGTACTAATTTACATTCCTATCAACTTGGTGCAAGCATTTCTCTTCCCTTACATCCTGGACAGCACACATTTGCTTTTGTCTTAGCAATAATAAGCATCTGTGCTCTTGTACAATGCCAGGGGAAGTATAGATTGGTACCTTTATGGAAAGCAGTGTGAAGTTTTAATGAAATGAAAAATAGATTCTACTTCTGGGCATAGGCTTAAAGGATATACATGATCATTTCATCATTTTTTAAAATTCTCCTTTATTGTTTCCAAATGGTCTTCATGAAAGTGTTTTCATTGACAGGGATTGAGCAGATAACCTTATTATTTTTCTTTACCTACCTTTTCTGTAAGAGCTGATTAAATCTCAACTATAAGAAGAATAAATATTGTTGGAAGTTGTAGGGTCACTTGTAGCTGCCTGTTCTATAGTATATCATTCTATGGATGGAGAAAATCTCAGTTAATTTCTTCCAGGTGCTACTAACGTGTCCCTGAGAATGTATGAAGAAGAGATGAGACGGCAATATTCATGCTATCAGTGTTTTCAAAGATGTAGCACTTATAGTGTAAAAGCACATGCCTTTCAATATGATTCATGATCCTAGGTAATTTGAGGAATAAAAGCAACAACTCATTTTAAATTGGAGAAATGACAAATAAAGGGCTAGGGGTATAGCTCAGCAGCACAGCTCCCGCTTGGCAAGCATAAGGTTCTGAGTTTGATTCCTGGTACAGAAAAAATAAAACAGACAAATACAGTAATGCCTATATTCCAGGTATACTAAAATTTCCAAAATATAGAAGAAAAATGCAATATTACCCAGAGTGGATGTACTTTCACAAAGCTACTAGAGAATAACAAGAGATAACTAGAGAAAACTCAGGGTTGTTTGAGGTTGAAATTCATTTTCTCAATTATCATTCAAAGACTATTCGTGAGCCGGGCATGGTGGCGCACGCCTTTAATCCCAGCACTCGGGAGGCTGAGGTAGGCGGAGCGTTGTGAGTTCAAGGCCGGCTTGGGCTACAACGCGAGCACAAGGCCGGCCTGAGCTACACAGTGCGACCCTGCCTCAAAAAAACCAGGGCCGGGAGTTTGGCTCAGCGGCTTACGTGCCTGTCAGGCAGGTGCGAGGTTGTGAGCTCAATCCTCGGTGCCACAAAAAAAAAAAAAAAAAAAAAAAAAAAAAAAAAAAAAAGACTATTCGTGGAAAATATGCACTTAGAATATATAAACAATGAGACTTCAAAGAAAATCCAAAATGCTCTAATTGTTCTTTGACAGAAAGCATATTATTTTGTCATTCATGACTTACATTTGAAAGTTTCAAAGAATTTAAAGTCAAGGGAATTTTTAAAACAGATAAGTGTTAAACTGAGAAGTAATGATTGGGGATGTCAAAAACCAGCAGAAGTAAAATCAAATTCTATATTTAGTAGAACAACTATAGTAATTAATATGGAAATTTATGAAAAATACCAAAAATAGAACTAATCTATGATCCAAAGGAAATGAAGTCAACATTCAAAAGAGCTACTAGTACCTGCATATCTATGTTGCACAACTGCCAAGGCATGAAATCAGTCCAGGGACCTATTAACAGATAATGGATAAAGAAAATACAATATACACACACAAGGGAGTATTACCACAAAAAGAATTAACTCCTGTCATTTGCAGGAAAATTGATGGAACTAGGTAGACATCATCATGTTATGTGAAAAAAAGCAGACTCAGAAAGATAAATAACCCATGCTTTCTCTCTTTTGCGGGAATTTAATAAAAGAAAAAATGTAGAAGCTGAAGAATTAAGAAGGAGAGGAAATGGATGGTGAGATTGACAAAAGAAAGTATTAGGGAGAAATGGAAAAATGCACAATAAATGCAGGTATGGAAATGCTATAGAAAAGCCCATTAAACTAAATGATTAACGAGGTTAAACATTATAATTTTAGAAAGATGTTTTAAAAGTTTGGGAGTGATTTTCAGAGGCTAACATGGGTAAAAACGTGATGGAGATGGGTACAGATTGGTCAATGGATAAAATTAGCAAATTAGATAGGAGAGATTAGTTCTGGTGTTCCATTACACTGTAGGGTGACTATAGTTAACAGTAATGTGCTTTTCAAAATTTCTATAACAGTAGATCTTAATGCTCTCACCACAAGGGGTGATAAATATGTGAGGCGATAGACATGCTAAATACCCTCATTTGAACACAACATAATCATATATACATGTATCCAAACATTACATTTTCCCCTACAAATATATATAATTGCTCTGTGTCCATTGAGAACAAAATAAACTAAAAGAATAAATCGGTAATGTGCTCTTATAGTTATCAAAAGGAGAGAACTTTTAGGCCTAAATATTTAAATGCTATATGAAATTTGCAAATGGAGCAAATACAAAATGTAAAATCTTCAGAAAAGACAATTTATATAATGTTTTTAATAAAATTAACAAAGTCAAACTATGCCTGTTAGACCTTTTAGCCTCTTCGATTTCCATTTCCTCTAAAACATGAAACAGAAATGAAAAAGAATGAATATAATATTCATATATTCTTTAAAGCACAATAATAAAATAAATAGTTGCACACTCACCTCAGCTAAAAATAGGAGAATATCTGTAAATCACAGGTTTTGATGTATGGTCACATTTTTTTTAACTCTGAAGTTTATAGAATGCAGAATTTTTTAAATCAGTGCTGAGAATTGAACCCTGGCCCTCATGATTGCTAGGCAAGCGTTTTCCCACTGAGCTACACCCAGACCTTATTTAAATTTCATTTTGAGAACGTGTCTCACTAAGCTGCCCAGGCTGACCTTGAAATTGTGTTCCTACAGTCTGAGCCTCTTGAGTAGCTGGGACTACAAGATGTTGCCTGGCAAACTTTTACTTAACTTAAATATAAAAATGTTTGGTTAAATATTATTGTGGCTTTATTGAAAAACATGTTGCCTATATGATTTATAGTTCTTGTAATACATAGGTTCATATGTACTGAACTGTATATATTCTATAAATGTTTGAAAAAAACACATGTATGTGTACAATGCTGTGTGTACATATGTATGTGTATGTCATAAATATTTATACATGCACATGCCTCTATAAGATACACATGCATATAAAAATGAGATATATAGTGTACGTTTACATACAGAATATATATGTATATATATGCAACTTCCATTTCTAGACACAGTTCAATTTCATCAAAAGAACCAATTATATTCATGTATACTTTCCTTATTTCATTGTTAGTCATTGAAAGTGTGTTTGTCAGAATATGTCAGTTTTCAGGTTTGTTTCACATTTAGCAAATTTTTTTCAATTTTAAAACTTTGTAATTCAGTTAATCTTTTATGATCATTGATAATTAAATTTTGACTACAATTGAATTATTTGTATTTTGGTGAAATCATAAATCATTTCTTATTGACGGATGAATATCTTTTTTTCCTTTAAATGTTTTTATTTTAAACTCTATTTTGCCTGAGATATTTAATACCCTGTTTTTGATTCTTCACCACTTCATGGTAAATATTTTCCAGCTTTTATTTTTAATCGTTTTTATTATTATATTATAGATTATTTATTACACATTTCACTTCACTTTTTATTTTAAAGAAAAAAACAAAACCATGGTACGAAATTTCAAAATAAGGTCGTAGGAGAGTAACAATGGTTAGTGCATTGCGTATCGTTATCTTCAAAGTAGTTGCTCATATCACAAGACATAGGCATGAAAAACTGATAAAACAAAAAAGGCAAAAATCTTTTTTTCACTTCATTTTTATCCATTTTGAAATCTCTGTTATTTTTAAATGGATAACTAATTCACATTTTAATTAGTTAAGTTTATTGGTACATTTTAGACATGCATAATAATCACCTTCATCATAAAGAATTTGTACCTCTACATGACATATTTTGATGGTTCTTGATTTTCCTATTCCCTTTCTCCCCTTCAACTGCTCTTACTCTCCTTATTTACAGAAGTTTTGTTTTGAGATTTTCTCTTCTTTTCTGTTTTTTTTCATTTCCCTTCCTTCTTTTTCCCTCCTTCCTCACTAGTTCCCCTTCCCATCTGAACTGAAATTATAAAATAAGGACCAAAATGTGTAATATATGTTGTGAATTAGAAAGACAATCTGTGAATTTTAATAGGAGGCTTTCATGCACTTACATTCCTTACAATTTCTGGAACATTTGGTTTTAACCCCATTATTTTATTTGATATACATTTAAAATATTTCCAATCTTTAAATTTTTGTTTCTCTTGTGTTTAAAGATTCTTGTTGAATCAGTAGCATTTTCTTTTTTCCATAATTTTCCATTGGCCTAGAATCTATGTCTCTTATTGGCAAACTACCAGTTAATAATACTATAAAACCATAATTCTATACTATTAATATCTAGAATTGATTCCTACATTTTATTTGCAAAGGTGGGACATTTCAAAAAATCACTTTCTGTTATATTTTCTTGGCAGTAAATCTATAAACATGGATAATCTCCCTATAAAACTAATGGAATATACATTATTGCATAATTAAGAATTACTGAAGTTCAAGTTAAATCACAAGTAGTCATTTAAAGAGAAAATTGAAAAATACTCTGAATTGACTATTATTAATAGCAATTACTTTAGAATTTACTTCCCAAGGCTTATATGCCTATCATCAATTATTACTATAGTTGCACGTATGTGTGTGTGTGTTTATACACATATCTCTAAATTCAACTTTATTAATATCTAACTGTCATTGTTGTTAAGATTAACGTAGTCAGAGTTCTGGCATGTATAACCAGTGAAATATTATAAGAGTATTCATTATGTATGTATTTTTGAAGACATTGCCCAATGACTTCTACTACCCTCTGAATGGCTGAATTCATGAATATATTGAATATAAATATGAGATTTGTCACATCTCCAATCAAGAGGAACAAAGAAATATTTAAGATGTAACTCTGATATACGAAAACATGCTAAATATTTCCAACATCAAGGCTATAAATTTGCATTTCTATTTTATCACTTGCAACAATAGTTATGCTAAAGAATTATAAAAACTTTTAAATACTGCTATAATAAAGTAAAGAAATGGCCAGAAGTTTAGTTTGTTTGGCCAACTGAAAATTATCTATAGCTAATATCTGTAGAATGCTACAAATAGTATAAGAAAATATAACGGCAAGGCCAGGGACATAGCTCAGTGGCACAGCACCTGCCTGGCAAGCGTGAGGTCATGAGTTTGATTTCTGGTACAAAAAAAAAAAAATTTTTGTCCTGTACTCTAAAGCAAGCTCATGGTATCTATTACTTACTTTGCTAAGAAGTATTTGTTTACTTATAAATTTCATTTTCTTTAATCATGCATCATAAATCATTTCCGTGGCTTATGTAGATATTTTGTAATATGCTTCCTTTTTTTCTTATTGCAAAAATAAATTTCATTTAAATTATACTAAAAACCAACTTCTGTACTGGATATGTAGATATGTTCAACGATGAAAATTTTAAAATTACTACCTTTGAATAACTCACTCTAGAAGTTCTGCCAAAGATACTTCTCTTTCTCCTATTTCCAATCCATACTCTCTATTTTTACTTATACAAAAAAATTTAGCCCCTTTCTTATTTCTAGAATATAAATTATGTTAAAGATATTACTTATATTATAAATGAATATAAAAATTTCAAACACTTTGATCATTTATGTAGACAACACATTTAAATGTGCACATTTAATATACTGTGCGTATCTGTATTCATAAATATCTATGAAAATATGTACATATTTATTAGTTTATGAAAACAGGAATGAGTGTTGAAACACACAGATAAAAACACAAGTCTCCAGTGTGTCCGTAGCTGTCTTAAAGCAACTCTGAATGCTAATTTTAATTCTACTTCCATATAGTCTTTTTCTAAAAATATTTGTATATATTTACCATTTGTATATCTTCTGTGAATGACCTTCATATCTTTCTTGCTCATTTTTATGCTGCCTTCTTTACATTTTTGTTTCAACACATAAATTCACTTTTTTGTCATGTTTCTTCTAAATATGACGTTCCATTCTGTCCCGCCTCTCTAACCCTTAATTTCAATATAACTTTATAGTTATTAAAGAGTTACAGACACAGTACAAAGAGTTCTCCCACACATGTGTTTTACTCAGCTTTCACTGATGTTAACATTATAACAAAGCATAGTGAAAGTATCAGAACTAGGAAGCCAGACAGGTGGTGGAGGCGCGCTCCTATGATTGTGCACTCTTGGAGACTGAGACAAGAGAATCACAGTTTGTGGGTCAAGCCTAGGTAACTCAGTGACACAGGAAGACCTCATCTCAAAATACAAAGTGAAAAGAGAGCTGGGGATATAGCAGAGTGATCAAGTACTGGGTTCAATCCCCAGTAGCACAAAATAGAAAAACAAAAAACCCTAAGAAACTAACCTAGTTATAATCCAGTTTGCTAAACAGAAGACTGATTTCAGAGTTCACCAGTTTTTCAACTAGTGTTCTTTTTTCAGATTGAGGATCAAATTTAGGATTCTGCATTTGATTTAGATCTTATGTTTCCTGAGGCTATTAAAATCTGTGACAGTTCCTCTGTTTTTTCTTGTGTTTCATAACCGTGAAAATAACTGGGCAAGAATTTCTATAATGACCTTGAATTTGTTTACACCTGATATTTTTCCTTAATAAACTGAGATTACAGACTAGGGGGACAAATACAACATAGGTGATCTCCCTTTTCCATATAAAAACTTTCCATAATATCAGGAAGCCTTGACTGATGATTCAAACTATGACTATTTGTTTAAACGGATTTCTGCCTCCTTTATCCCACTGTAAAGTTTCTACTTTTTGTTTTCTAAGTATTATTTCATTAGATCCAACCTGCACTATAGGTTTTGAAAATTTAGTTACACTTCTATAGTTGTGTCATAAATGTGTCAATAATATGTTAAAACTACCAAAGGAATTGATACTGGGAGAAGATATCTACAGAAAATCTTTTTCTTTAAAATTTTGTCAACTAATATGCTTTTCATTGTGGATCTTTCAGTCCACAGTTCTTATTGAGATGATCTAGTGTTTTTTTTCTATTTCCTTTGTTCTTTCTGCATTTATCAATCAGAATTCTTTTATAAGGAAAAATTATCCCTTTATAATGTTCATTAATGATTCTTATTATTCATAACTTCAATAGTATAAATATGTTCAATAATATAAATTATATTCATTGGGGTTTAATAATAAAAAATTCCTTTCTCTAGTTCCTTTTGTTGTTGAAGAGTATTTAAAGATGAAAATTTGGGATCAAAGTGTTAGGACTGAGGTGCTTTTACTTCTCGGTCCTTTAGGAAGATATAACTATGAATTAAATCTTTGCAAATTAATCTATGTATTGAGAAATAGTTCTTTATTCACATACAGCTGTAAACTTAGTAAAATACACTTGAGGTAATGATGGCATTTATACCTCTAATCTACCACCAGTTTGTCACAGCATTCAGCTTTGCTTAATTGCACCTTCAGTTTTTGACAGTGAGTGAATTGAATGCATTTAATTATTTCCAAAACGTTGTATACATGTACAGCGATATTACATTTGAAAACCATTACTGCTGTGAAAAACAAATATAACAATTGAAGCACAAGATTTTTCTACAAGTCTTTTTGTTTTTAGCCTTACCTCATGTAGTCAAACATTTTTCTAAAGTTAACTGTTAGATTACTTTCTTCCCCATGTCCTTCAGTGAGTTTAATTTCACATTAAAATACAGTTAGATACATTCATCCCCATCTTCATTCCATCTTGAGTTCCTATGGTATACTATTTTTGAATGTTTTTCACTCAAATTAAATCTCTATGATATACAGTTCCAGAGATTTGACAAATGTCGCATCGTGGGCACACCAGCACATTACTGTACAGAACAGATCCTACCCTGCAAAAATTGGTTTCTGTTGGCCTATTGTAGCCTATTTTTTTTTAACTTTATGGAAAAAAAGGTCAAACAAAAAAGTTCATAACAAAATAATAGAAGAATAGCAATAGTTAATATATTATATGTAGTTATCTTTAAAGTCATTGCTCAGAGTAAAAGATACGGGCCACAAAATTTCTCCAATCCATATTAGCACAAACCTTCCTTATCAATGAACTCAAAGGCATTAATAATATAAGTGATTTGAATTTTTTCACTTTCCCTTATCGTCCTTTCCTTTTTCACTCATTCTAGTTCTTTTTTCCTATTGAACAATTTCTTCCAATTTCACAATATCGGTTACACAGTTTAGATCTTACTTTTTCAGTTTTTCATACAAGGAAGACAATAACGTGTTTACACGTGTGAGTCTAGTTTACTTCACTTATGCATCCATTTATTTATAAAAGTTTCTAGTTTATCATTCATTTTTGTTGGAGGGGGGGTACCAGGACTCTATCTCAGAACCTTGTACTTGCCAGGCAGGAGCTGCAAGTTCATCCGTCTTTATAGCAGAGTAGTACTCCATGTATAAAAATATCACATCTTTTTAATCCATTCCTCATTTGATGGATATTAGGGTTGTTTCCAAGATTTAGCTATTACAAATTGTGCTGCTATATACATGGGTGCACATACATCACTGTTGTAATGTTTTAATTCTTCTGGGAATGTATCCAGAATAAGAATAGCTGGGGGGAATGGGACCTCTAATCCTAGATTCTTGAGGAATCCCACTGATTTCCACAGTGGTTGTTCCAGTCTGCATTTCCATAAAGAGTGGAGACTGGTTCCTTTTTATCCACAGCCCCTCCAGCATTTGTTATTTGTTAATATCTTGAAGATAGCCATTCTTTCTGGAGTGAGATGGAATCTCAGTCTTGTTTTAATTTAAACTCCTGATTAATCAATGAAATCAAACATTTTTTCACATATTTATTTGCCATTTGTATTTTTTCATCAGAGAATTGTGTATTTGGCTCAAATGCCCATTTTTGGATTGGGTCTTTGAATTCAGGGGATCTGATTTTTCCCATTCTTTATATGTTCTAGATAGAAGTCCTTTGCCTGAGGGACAATCACTGGTTTAAAATATTTCCCACTATGTGGGTTGTCTTTTCACTCTGTTGGTGATTGCTTTTGATGTTCAAAAGCTTTCTAATAAGATGAGATCCCAGTTGTTGATTCATTGAAGTATTTCCTGTGCCGTTTGGGTTTTGTTCATGAAGGCTATGCCTACACCTATGTCTTCAAGATTTTTAGCGACTTTGTCTTCCAGGAGACTTAGTATTTCTGTTTTAATATTTAGATCTTTGATTCATTTTGACATCAGTTTAGTGCATGGTGATACACATGGGTCTAGTTTTAGTCTTCAGCATATAGAGAGCCAGTTTTCCCAGATCTATTTATTAAAGAGGTTATCTTTCTCCTAGTGAAAATGTTTCAACCCTTTGTCAAAGATAATGTGACTCATGTGTTTGCAGTTGCATCTGCAGCTTCTAATCTGTTCCATTGATCCTCAGGTCTTTTTTTTTTTTCCAGTACCATGCTGATTCTATCGTAGTAGTTTTGTAGTATAATTTCCAGTCAGGGATTATGATCTCTCCTGGTTTGCCTTTGTTGTCCAGTATTGTGCTTGCTATTCCTGTTTTCGTGCGTCTCCAAATGAATCTTAGGAATGTTTTCTCTAGTGCTGTGAGATATGTCAGTGATATTTTGATTTAAATTGCATTAATTATGTATAACAGTTTTGAGAGTATGGCCATTTTCACTATGTTGGTTCTTCCTATCCCTGAGAAAGGGATATTTTTTCATTTTCTGATATTCTCTTTGATCTCCTTTTTTAGAATACTATAATTTTCAATATATTGATCTTTTACTTCCTTTGTTAGATTGATTCCTAAATATTTCATTTTGGCGGATGCTATTGTGAAGGGTGTGACTGCCCTAAATTCTCTCTCAGTGATTTTGTTGTTTGTGCACAGGAATGCTGCTGATTATTTAGTGTTGACTTTGTATTCAGCTATACAACTGAATTTGGTTATTTAATCTAGAAGTCTTTCAGTGGAGTTTTTGGGGTCTTCTATGTAGAGTATCATGTCATTTGTGTGCAATGATAATTATGCTTCTTTTCCTATCTTTTATTCCCTTATTTCTTTCTCTTGTATAATAGCTCTGGCTAGTGATCCCAGAACTATATTGAACAGGCATGGTGATAGTGGACATCCTCATCTTTTTCCTGATTTTAGAGTGAAAGCTTTCATTTTTTGCCCATTTACTATGATGCTGGCCATTGGTTTGTCATAGATGGCTTTTATCTGATAAAGACCCTCTATTCCAATTTTCAATAGGATTTTTGCCATGAATATTCTTTCTCAACACTCTGGCAACCACTAATGTGTTTTGCATATCTGTAATTTTGCTTGTTCTGGGATGTCATATAAATGGGATAATATAATATTTTGAATTTGCAGTCATTCCTGTTTGTTTTTATTCTTTTAGAAAAAAATATGTTTTAAATTATCCTTGTTGTTCCATATACATCAATAATGCATTCTCTTTTGCGTGGTAAAATATGTTATCGATGTACCATAGATTGCTTATCCAAATACCTATTGAGAGACAGCTGGTTTGCTTCCAATTTTTGGCAATCATAGAAAAAGCTGTTATAAAACATTCATGAGCGGATTTTTGTGTGAACATGACTTGTCAATTCACTAGCAATGGGATTTCTGGGTTGCATGGAAGCTGTTTCTGTTTGTGAGAAAGAGTCACATTTTACAGTTCCATCAACAATGTATGAGAGTTATGGATATTTTGCACCTTCACCAGTACACCTTTTTCAGTCTTTTGGTAATGTGTACTGATATATCATCTTGTTTTTAATTTTAATTTCCTCAATGAATGCTATTGAGTTAGTTTTCCAATACTTACGTGTAAGCATATGTCTTTGGTCCAATGTAAGTTAACATCTTTTACTTATTTATTAGTATTTTTGTAGCATTTCTAAGGCCCATTATATATTCTGAATACAGAGAATATGCAATCACGAAATCAGATATGTGCTTTGCAAAGTTTTGTTCCAGATTGCATTTTGTCTTTTCATTCCATTGGTACTGAATTTTGTGAAGAAAAAGCTTTAAATTTTTATAACGTCTGATTTATCAATTTGTCATTTGATGGGCCATGCTTCTGATATTTTATCCAAAAGTTATTTACCATACTTACAATCATAAAGAATTTTTCGATTTCTAACACATTTTAAACTTTTACTTTTTACATGGAAATACTTGCCCTAGTTTTAGTTAAACATTTATTTTAAACAGTCAAGTAATAATTGTTTATATTTAAGGTATACAGCATGATACACACAGTAACTATGATTGATGATGTATGTATAAACTAATTTGTTTATAGTGTTTATTTTTACTTAATTTTAGTATAAGTTGTGAGGTTTGTGGGAAAATTCACTTTTATGCTTGTAAGTGTGTGTGAAGTTTGTACTTAAAAGTTATTATAATAAAATTTTGCATTAGTTTTTTAATCTTGATGTGGAATCCACTCATTTCTGATGTCCCGTATTATCCTTATATTCATATATAGATTGAATTTGCTAATATTTTGTTGAGTTTATGCATTTAACTTGCGAGGAATATTGCTCTATAGTTTTCTATCTTTGAGATATTGCTATCTGATTTTGATAAGAAGTTAGTAATGGAATCACTATATGAGAAACATTTCTGGTTGAGATTGTGCTGAATTACTATTTTTTATTTGTGGAATGTTTGATAGGGTTCTCTAGGCCTGGGGTTTTCATCTTTCTCTTTTTGGGGAAGAGGGTAGAGCAGAAGTTTGAACTAAAAATTCAACTTCCTTAGCAGATGTAAGATTACTCAAATTATTTTGGAATGAGATTTGTCAATCAGTATCTTTGAAAGGATGCATCCATTTCATTTAAATTTATGGACACAAAGATACTTGTATTGCTCCTTTATGACTCATTTAAGGACTCTATAGTAATGTAGTTAATAGTGATGCCTCTTACATTCTTTTATAGTTTATTTTCTTTCAATAGAAAGACTAAGCAATAGCATGGGGCAAGAGGAGAAGAAATGAAAAAGGAGAAGTTCCAGCTATCCTGACCTGAAATAAAAATAATGCCCTCCCACTCATGTTTTTCTCCTGCCACCAATGCTGCTTTTTGACTTCATAGTTTGTTAAACTATAAAGTATTAATTTATGGTATACCTTATTATACAGTGTTACGGTTTATACATTGTGTCAACTTGAGAAGTCTAGCAGCTTAACTAAGTAATTCAGCAGCTCTACATCCTGGGGTGTAGAGCACAGTTGCCTGGTCATTGTTACAATTTGAGAAGGTCAGAAGTTTAACTGGGAGAGTCAGGAGGGAGCCAGGGGTTTTACTTTGTAAACATCCTCATCCTGTGCAAAAGAAGGCAAGGATGTTTGTGAAGCTACACCCACCCTGGTGGTGGGGTGTCCTGTGTACTCTATAAAGGAAGAGAAGAGGCTTGCTCAGCCCCCTTTTTACTCTGGCTGCTTTTGCTTGGCTGCTGCCTTGAAGTGTTGTTCCTGTGCAATGCCACCCTGCCTTGGAGCCAGCTGATTGTGGACTGAAACCTCCAAAAACTGTAAGCTAAATAAACCTTTCTTCCCCTAATTGTGGGTGTCAGGTGTTTTGTCTCAGCAACACATAAAAGTAGCCAAGACATACAGTATAGAATTGTGTTTGTGATACTCTCATGCATATTACATATTTTGATCATATATAGCACTTCTATTACCCTTTTTCACTCCATTCCTGATAGTCTTCATCTTTTCTAACAGTCTCGTTTCTATTTTAATGTCTTTTTGAGTCTAGCCTATGTGACTTAACATAGTGTTCTCTCAATCCGTTTTCCTACAAGTAACATGACTTCATTCTTCTTTATGAAGGGCAGATGCTGATACTTCATTGTGCATATTTGCCATACACTTCTTTATCTATTCACCTACTGATGTGCATCAAGGCTAATTTTGCATAGTTATAGAGGTATCTTTACCATATTCTGACTTTAATCCCTTTGGATACATACCAAGATGTGCACAGCTGAATCACGTTACTTCAATTTTTAGTTTTGTGAAGAACCTCCATACTGATAACTGTAGTATCTCAATAATTAGGGTTCCTACCAATAGTTTAAAAGGGTTCCCTTTTTCCTACAATCTAGTCAGAATTATTTTTGTTTTCTTAATGAAATTCGTTATGATGGGTGAGATAGATTTTCAACATGGTTTTCACTTTCATTTCCCTGAGGGCTAAAAAGGCTAGACTTATTTTATATGTTTAATGGTCATTAGTACTTTGGCGAGCTCTCTGTTCAGTTTATTTGTTTATATGTTAATGGCACCACTCAGTATCTTTTTTTTTGGTGTTAATCTTTTTATTTCTGTATTTATTCTGGATATTAATCCTCCATCTGAAGAGTGACTAAAAAAAAGTCCTCGTATTGTGTAGGCATTTTATTCTGTTGATTCTTTTCTTGGCTACTATATGCAGAAGGTTTACAACTTGATCTGATCCCACTTGTCAATTCTTACTATTATTTTGTGAGCTGTTGAAGTCCTACTCAAAAAGTTATTTTCTGTGCCTACATCGTGAAGTTTGTCCTACATTTTTTCTATCATTTTCAAAGTTTCATATGCTACATATAGGAATTTGATTCATTTAGAGTTTAATTTTTGTCTAAGGCCAGAGACATTAACCTAATTTCAGTCTTCTACATGGGGAAATCTAGTTTACCAGGCACCGGTTTTTAGAGGTTGTCATTTCTCCAATGTATGTTTTTGGATCTTTTGTTGAGAATTAGATTGTTGTAGCTCTGTTGGTTTATGTCCTTGTTCTCTATTCTGTTTCTTTGGTTTACTTGTCTATTTTTATGCTGGTATCGTGCTGTTTTTGTTTTTATGCTTTTGTAGTAAATTTCAACTTTGTAAGTTTTGATCTCACATTCATGGCATTGTGTTGTTGTTGTTGTTGCTGAGGATTGCTCTGACTATTGAGAGTCTTGTGCATCTTATATGAATTTTAAGATTAATTTCTCCAGATTATTGAAGGTTACTTTTGGTGTGGGGATAGCTTTGAATATATACATCACAGTTGGTTATATGGCCACTTCAACAATCCTTATTCTGCGATCCATGAACATGAGACGTCTCTCATCTCCTAGTATCTTCTTTAATTTCTTTCTTCAGCATTTCCTTACTGAGAACTCTCACTTCCTTGGTCAAGTTTTCTTCCTAGGTGAGTTATTTATTTACTTGACTATTTTACAGCTATTGACAATGGAATTAAATCTCTGATTTATTTTTCATAATGGTGTACAGAAAGCACTTCATTTTTGTATATCAATTTTGTATTCTACGATTTGCTGAATTCATTATCATTATCATTATTAGTTTTGTGTGTGTGTGTGTGTGTGTGTGTGTGTGTGCCAGTGATCAAACTAAGGGCCTCGTGCTTGCCAGGCAGATGCTGCACCACTGAGCTATATCCCTAAGAATCATTTGGTAGTCTTCAGGACCTGTGAATACAAATTTTTATCACATGCAAATATTGGTAATTTGACTTTCTCCTTCCCTATTTGTACCTTTTTTTGCTTTCTCCTTTCTGATTGTTGTGACTAAAATTTCAACTTTTCTGTTGCATACGAATGGTGAGAGCAGATATACTTGTCTTGTTTCTGAATTTAGAAGAAATTATTTCGGTTGTTCCTCATTCAGTATAATGTTGTCTGTGGGTTTGTCCTATGCAGGCTTTGTAATGTAAAGGGAAGAACCTTCTATAGCTAGCTTTTTTCAAGGTTCCTTATTATGAAGGGTCAATTGCTCAAAGTTTTCTTCTGCATGCTTTCAATTGAGCAAGTGATTTTTATCCTTGATTCTATTTATGTGCCACATTCCATTCCATTCTAGATAGTGCTAATTTTCTTCTTCTCATTTGTTCAAAGTCATTTCAATGACATGTTCAGTGCTTTCGAGAACCAACTTTTTATTTGACTAATTTGTGCTATTGTTTTTTTAAGTTTAAATGTCTGTTATTCCTCCCTTCTACTTGTTTTAAGTTTAATCTGTTATTTCATTAAATATTTGAAGGTTCATGTACTACTTTGCATATTTCTTCTTTTAATACTTTATTGTATGTAATTAAATCTAAAAAACAGCATTAAATGTAAACATTGGATGTTGCAAAACTCTCTAAATTTTGCTTAAATGTATCCCAGAAATTTTGATTTCAGTGTAATTTTGATTCATTTTAAGAATTTTTATTTTGTTATGAAATTTAGTTGTGCATTATTTAGTTTCAAAATACTTGAGATTTTCTTAGATATCCTTCAATTTTAAATCTTGTGCCCAATTCAATTTACTTGATTATATTTTTAAAATATTAAGTTTAATTTATAACCCCAAATACGACCTAACATGCTCAACAATTCCTGTGTCTTTGAAAAATACGTGCTTTCTGCTCTCGTTCTACGGGCTTTTCCAGAAAACTCAATTAGAGTGGAGTAATCATGTATCATCCATATTCGTGTGGATTTTATACAGACTTCCTTTACTGATTACTAAGAAATGCAGGCTGCAATCTCCAACTGTAACTGTTGATATTTACATTACTTTCCCTCTCCGTTCTCTTTTTGGCTCATGAAATAGAAGTTCTGTTGTTATGGACACACATATTTAAGATTAATGTCAACAGAATTTTTGACAGAAATCATGTGTCATGTGTACAATGTAAAGTTAATATGAAATAATATTAAGAAGAAACATTAAGAAATTTTCACTAAAGAATACTAAGTCAATGAACCCATAAAGGCACTAAATTGTACAAAAAGTAGTTTTGATAAAGATTGCAATGTTAGTCCTGGAATTGATACAGAACAGTGAAACTGAGTTACTGTCCCAAGAAAAATTCTCAATATTTGTGGAAAATATTTTGCAAAGGTGCTTTGGCATAAATTTCCATTATTCTACTTCTTGTAATAATAATCATGAAAAGTATTTCCTTGAATATTTGTTCACTTTATCATGTTTCTCTGCCCATGACAGTAATTCTTGTTCTGATTTTAACTTTGTCTATTAACATCAAAGCAACTTGTTTTTGTTTTGTTAGTGACTACTATATAACTTTTCAGCTATTTACTAGGAAACTATTTATATCATTTACATAATGTGAGTTTCCCGAAGACAGCAGATAATTATGGTTTGGTTTATAATTCAGTCTGGCAGTGTCTAACTTTTAACTGTTGTATTTAGACTATACACATTTAAATCATTATCAATTCGGTTAGATTAGAAGCTATGCCTCATTAGCAATTTTCTATTTATTCTATTTGAAGTTGTCTTTCTTTAATTCCTTCAGTGGAGTTAACCAAATATTTTTATTCCACGCACTTTTCTTTCTGTACTTATTGTGGATATCTTTTAAAAAATTTCTTAGCTTTTGCTTTAAGGATATAATATGCAGTTTAACCAATGCCTGTCTTGTCTCAAATAAAATTAAATAACTTCATGTTCTCTTGAAGCTTGGAGTTGGCATGTTATCAAATTAAAGAGAATTTTGTTGAGGATTTTTGCAACCCAAGTGCCCATCTATCAAAGAATGGATAAAAAAGATGTGGTATTTTTATACAATGGAGTACTACTCAGCTATTAAGAAAGATTGCATTGAGACTTTTATAAGTAAATGGACACGACTTGAGACCATACTCATAAGTGAGATAAATCAAACCCACATGTGTAAATACCATATTGTCTCCCCAGTGTAAGAAACTGAAAAAGTATATATGATCCAAAACCTATAATAAATACTGTGCAAGGGTAAAAAACAGCTCAAAGAGCAAAAGTAATTGGGAAGGGAAAAGGGGGAAAGAGGGAAGGGAAAAGGAAAAGATATAAATCTGTATATATGTGTATGTAAGATAACTAAAACGAACATACTGCTGATTGTATTAGTTATTGAGAAAGAACAGTTAATATTCAGATGATTAGATCAATTTTACATGTCTATATCTGTTAATATAAACAACAATTTTAAAAATAATGATACGCAATATTGCAACCATTGTCAAGTTTCTATCATCCTGTTTTGTAAACCTATAATATTACTGTTGTGCATTTACTCTAGTCGTTTGTTTTGTTGCCATTGCTTTTTGTCTTTCTTACATGTGTCTTCTTTTCTCTCTCTCTTAAATAAAAAAAAGAGAATTTTGTTGTAAGATGAGAATTTCTGGGAAAATTAGGTTGGATGAAAGCACAACCTCTTCTCATTTTCCCTTCTTTATTCTTCACCATGGGATGAGAGCATTGGTGTTTCACAGTGAAGAATAGAAACACTAAATAACTGTTATGAACACGAAGACAGAAAAGTGATTTCTTGATGATGACCCAAGAGATTATGCCAGACCTTGTTTGCCTAGCCCCATACTTTTCATTGTGGGAGTGAAAAATTGAACCACAAAGTTTGTTGATTGTCATGGTTTGCATAACTATCATCTAAAGGTCCATGTGTCAAAAGCTAAGGTCCCAGACTATGGCAATAATGGGAGGTTCCGGAACTTTGCACAAGTTGCATGCGGTGGAAGGAGAATCGCTGAAGGCACACCTTGGAAGTTCCTATTAGATGCTAGGCCCTTGATGGCTCACTTTTTTTTTTTCCTCACGGCTGGCATAAAGTGAGCAGCTTTTCAAATCTTTTAATTCCACAATGACATATTAACTGACTGCAAGCCCCAAAGTAACAAAGCCAGCTGGTCACGAACTGAAACCTCTGAAACCGTACAGCAAAATAAACCTTTCTTATTTATTAAATTGATTGCTACAATGACATGATGATGCCTAACACACTTACAAAACAACTATTTTTAAGGTTTTTCTTTTATAAATATAATAGAGTTCAAACAAAATTCAAAGGTACCATTATTTACTTCCACAGCTACTTTTATTTACCTTTTACTAGTGGGGACTTCATGACAAAAATATGTTCATGCATATATTTAAAAATAAAACAGCTAAGATTTAAACCAAATCACTTTAACTTACCCATGTATATTCAGAACTTTTCCTGAGCTTGCAAATTAGTTTAATTAAGTTATCATTTAATACGTATGACAATACCATATTCTTGGTTAAAATTGCTTTATAGTGTATTTTAATTCCTTTAGGAGGTTATTAGCTTGATATTCTTTTTTGAAAATTTCTGATATGTCTAATAAATATTTTTACACATTAACTTTACATTATATTATTTCAGTTACGAATTAGTATACATATATAAATATTACTACTGAAATGAGTGAACCAGTTTCTTAAAAAATGCACATTACCTGAATTCATTCAATATGAGCTTGATCTTTTGAATAGTCTTGTTACTACAGAAATAAATTTGTAATTATTATAGATTTTCTGCTTTGAAGGAAACTAATGAAGACATGTAAGGAAAGGAAAAAACACTACAGCACTATAAACAATCACCAGGACATAGAATCAATTTAAATATTTATCACTGGATGAGTAGATTATATATATGTATCTATTTCTGTCTCTACCTCTTATATATATTCAGTACTAGTCAGCCATATACAGAACTGTAATACCATCATTTATGACAAAATAGATGGACCTAGCAGATGTTACACTGAGCAAAATAAGTCTGACAGAGAAAGAAAAACACTGCATGATTTCACTCGTGGAATTTTTAAAATGATGTTACTGAAATTGAGAGTGGAATGATGATGATGATGAGAGACTTGGTATAGTGGAGAAAATGGGGGAAAGTGAAACATTGGGCAACTGGTAAAATGTTGTTTGATAAGAGAAATAATTTCTGGTTTACTAGGGTACAACAAGGCGAATATAATTAACAATCATACATTATGCCTGTCTGGCAGGCATGAGGTTGTGAGTTAGATCCCTGGTACCAAAAAAAAATCATACATTATGTATCTCAAAATATTAAAAGAGAGAAATTTGAAATTACTGACCATGAAGAAATGACAAAAACGTAAGTTGAATTCTATGCTAATTTGCCTGAATTTATCACAACATTCAAATTCATACATGAATGAAACATCACTTTGTACCTCATAAATATGTAACATGTAGTATGTGTCAATTAAAACATTTTAAGCAAATTTAAAAAGAAATAACATGGCCAACTTAGCTGAGATATAAATTAATGATGTAGATGTCTGTGGGAAATCTAAGAATAATTAGCATTTCTTGACAGACTCGTATTTGTGGTTTTGAGAGTGTCCTGAAACATAGGATAAGTTAACGCAAGTGAAGAAAAACAAATACAGAGTGATACTTCAGTTCATGGAATTAATTCATTCCAGGATTCTAGAAAAAATGACCACTGTCATGTTTGTCACTTAATGCAGAGTTTGCAAAGGGAAGCAAAATTTTGCCAAATTTTCTGTTTGACAACTGAATTGTTTACAAACAGAAGCATTCATGAACAAAGGTATTACTGTATATTCTAAAACTTCATATATTTGTACATATCACTTAATAGCTTTATATATATATCAATTCATTTAAGTCTCCCCACAAAACAAAGATGTGTCCCTTTTATTATGTGTATTTATGGTAATCATAGAAAATTCATATAAATTTCTTCTCATCTCTTGGATAATATAAGCCTTTATATACGTGTGTTCATTTAATTCTTTCAATAATCACAAGAGAGAAACATTATTATTATCTATGTTTTGTTTTCAAGGAATCTGAATGCACAGAATACCTTGCCCAAGGTTATATAGTGGTTTAAAAGAAGAGTCAGGGTTTGAATCCAGTCAATAGAGCTAAGAAAATTTTCCATTAACCACTCTACTATGAACTTTTAACAAAGACAAATAATTTTCCTAAACCAAAAGCAATAATTTTCAAACTTAGAATACAAAACCAGCTGTGTCTGAATTCAAAGTCCATGTTCACTCCATTCTCATCATTGTCTTAGTTACTTTTCTCTTGTTGCTGGGACAACATACCTGACACGTAAAATTAAGGAAGGAAAAGTTTATTTAGCTCACAGTTTGTGGAGGTTTCAGTCTATAATCAGCTGACTATAAGACAGGGTGGCATGACACAGGGGCAACTCTTCAAGCTGGCAGAAGACAACCAAGCAACAAGCACAAAAAGGGGGAGACTAAGCTACTTTTTTCTTCTTTATATTGTAAGCAGTCTATGCCCCTTGATTAAGTGTAGCACTCACACCATCTATGTGCCCTCTTTTTGCACAGGCTGAGGATGTTACAAAGTAAGGATCTTGATGCTTTGCTGAATCACTTAAACTTCTGACCTTTTCAACTGACAAATTGAACAACATCCTAGAGAGGTAAGGACTTGTCCTCTGCACCTCAGGGTGTAGAGCAGCTGAGTCAGTTAAGCTTCTAGACTTCTCAAATTCATGCAGTGTATAAACCATAACACACCATGAGGAGACATGGAAAGGGCTGGAGGTTTGGAATTTAATTTACTATCCAGGCATTTTATTTAGATAATGATTGTATTTGATATTCTAGATATTTTCATGGAAGATATACCAAGCATAGGACTACATAAAACTGTGTTAAAACCTTCCAATAGCAAATAACTAAGTATGTCATATGAAAGTGTGCTGTCGCCAGTGGTCTTCACAATGATGGTTAGGAAAATACTGGCATTGATACGTAAATAGTCAATGGACTCTTAAAATGATGCTTTCCTTGCCAGGGATTTAGCTCAGTGGCGGGAGTGCCTGCCTGACAGGTGCATGGTACTGAGTTTGATCCCAGGTACAAAAAAAAAAAAGACTTTCCCATCTCAATGTTCAATTCAGGTTGAGATCAGATAACACAGTGCTGACAAAACGTTGTCAAGCAAATTCACCTTTTAAGAAATCCCAAGAGAGAAAGAAGACCAATACCATCCATTGCCATAAGGTGAGCAATAAATCAAGATCTTACAAATAAGAATCAAGAGTGCCTGAGCAATTGCAGTACTTCAAGAAAGGGAAGAAAGAAAAAGAGGAGAGCAGATAAAATGAGAAAGGGAGAAATGGAGAAAGGGAGGGGAGACATACAGGGGGAGGCATGGAGGGAGGGAGAGAGGGAGAAAGAAAAGAAAGGAGGGAGAAAAGGGAAAGGGATAAGCCCTGAGGTGTCATCTGAGATGAGAACACCTTTAGATTGTTTCCACAACAAAGCAATACCCAGGCTTTTATCAGCAAAATCACTAAGATAATTAGTCCCAAGACATTTCCCTTCTGATTTTTCTTTCTTGAGAGGCTGCTGCCCTCTCTTCCACTACTCATTGGTATTCTGGCCTGACTCAATGTTTTTTCCAAAATCACCCACCATAACAATGGGCATAGCCTTAGTCTCTAAGGAGGGTGTTCAGTCTATGCAGACATAAAAATTAACAGTCCCCACCATTTATCAAGATGTTCCCATCCCTTGGCCACTGAACAGTGTACATTGCACTACCAGAATATTCTAGAGAAGGATCTCCATACAAATGATAAAGGGAGTCAGCTGTTTTCCCCAATAGTAAGGAAAATGGCTGTACCTTCAAAATTGTTATACTGATTTAATACAATGCCAATCAGAGTACCAACAGCATATTTCAAAGAATTAGAGGGAAAAAATCCTGAAATTCATTTGGAACTAGAGGAAATCTAGAATACCAAAACAAATTGTGAGCAACAAAGGTAAGGCAGGGGCTATCAGAATACCTGGCTTGAAAGTATACTACAAAGCTAGTGTAGTAAAAACAGCATGGTACTGGCAAAAAAGACCTGAGGATAAGTGGAAGAGAATAGGAGTTGCAAACACAACTCCAAACACACTCAGCCGCATTACCATTGATAAAAGGGCCAAACATGTTCACTGTAAGATAGATAGTTTCTTTAATAAGTGGTCCTGGAAAAACTGGCTATCCACATGACCAAGACTAAAATTAGAACCATGTCTAACACCATGTACTAAACTTAAATCAAAATGGATCAAAGATCTAAATATTAAAACAGAAGCACTTAATCTGCTGGATGATACAATAGGTGAAACTCTTGAAGAAATAGCTATAGGTAAACATTTTATGAACAATACTCTAATCATACAGGGTATATTATAAAAAAGTCAACAACTGGGATCTCACCATGTTAAAAAGCTTTGCACTGCAAAAGAAACCAACAAAAGAGTGAAGCAACAACCCACATAATGGGAACATTTCTTTCCAAGCTGTTCCTCAGAAAAAGGACTGATACGTTGAATATATAAAGAGCTTAAAAATAAATCAGACTCCCCAAATGTAAAGGCCCAATCCAGAAATGGGCATCTGAAGTGAATAAACACTTCTCAGATGAAGAAGTACAAACAGCAAATAAATGTATCAAAAAATGTTCAACGTCACTGGGCATTCAAAAGATACAAATTAAAATGACACTGATATTCCGTCTCTCTCCAGAAGAATGGCTATCATCAAGAAATCAATAACAAATGCTGGAGGGGCTGTGTAGAAAAAAAGAATGCTTCACTTATATTGATAGGAGTGTAGAATGGTGCAGCCACTGTGGAAATCAGTGTTAAATTTTTTTTTTTTTTTTGCAGCACCGGCAATTGAACTCACAACCTCGCACCTGCCAGGGCAGGCGTTTAAGGGACTGAGCCAAACTCCCGGCTTAAAATTAAAACAAACAAACAAACAAAAAACAAAACAAAACTAGAGGTTCCATTTCTTCCAACTTTTCTGCTATTTGGTTTCTTTCCAAAAGAATTAAAAGCATCATAACCCAATGATATGTGCACACTCATGTTTATAGTGGCACAGTTTGAATGGCTAAAGAAGTGGGTTTTTTTTCTTAATCCAATGAAGTACAACTCTGACATAAAGAAAGACAAACTTGAATTACTTCTAGGCAAACAGATGCACCTTGAGACCATACTCTTAAGTAAAATAAATTTGGGCACAAACTTTCACATTTTTTCTCTGGTGTGAGAAACTGAAAAGATAAATAAGGACCACAATGTGCAATTGATATTGACAAATAGGAAGCAAATATTCCAATATGAAAAGGAACAAGGGATGGGGAAAGGAAGGAAAGGAAAAGAAAAAAGAGAATAGAAGAAAAAATTGAAACAAAGCTTTTGGAATAAAGAGAGGAAAGGGACTGAAGAAAGGGGAAGGGATTGGGGAAATAAGGAAGAATCAAATCATATTATGTACAGGTACAAATTCCCTAGGATGAATGTGATCAGTATGTATGTCTAAAGTGTACCAATAAGTTAATAAACAAACAGAAAGTAAGGGGGAGGTGTCTACCAACTTGTTCACTCCGTTATGACTGCCTGTTCAAATCACCCTGCAGCTTTCACCAGGAAAGGATGATTCAAAATTTTCTAAAGCCTATTTATGTAAATTGCACTGTACCAGTCTCACCACCACCAAGACTCGGCCCCTTCAGTCCCATTGCTTTTCTCCTCACAGTTGAGCTGTGTATTGAGTGCCAGCCAGCTCTGGGCTTGCTGGATTGCTTTCCCAGGGGGTCACTCAAACGAACTCTGACAATTGATTATCTGTGGATGCTTCCAGTGCTCCTTACCTCCTGACGGTGTGCCTTCTGGTTTCTTGCCCTGGCTCCTGCACTTTTTGATCAAACTAACTAAATCCTTCTTCTCAATGCGAAGGAAAAGAGTTTTAAATTTTAAATCATGCCCTGAGTAATTGTATTATGAAGGGCATCACTACAAAAATGCAGTTTATTAAGTAAGTGATCAAGTTGTCTTCTTGATTAGGAATGAGAAAAACAAATTAAAATGTCAATGAGACAATATTTTTACATGCATATTTTTATCAAATCTTTAGGGGCTGATAAAATGCTAAAGTGTGAGGTATGTATGTATGTTAATTTTTGAGAAAATGAATTCGTACAGCATTTTTAAAAGAACATTTCAGTAATATCTCTACAAATATATGTACAGCATATCCATTTTAACCAAGTTCCTTATTAATATGCATTCCTTCTTAGAAAACATGAATATTTGCCCAAGGATATATGTTTAAAGATATTTATTTCAGGTCTAATAATCTTAGCAGCAAATGGCAAAAACTTACATGACTATCAGGAGAATACTTTAATTAATTATTGTACAAACATACTTCTGAATTATGAATACCTACAAAAATGGAAATTTTATGTGCTGTTATGGAAAAATCATGCACCCAATTTAGTAGACAGCAAAGTCAGGCAACATATCAATACATTCATAGTTATACAAACACATGAGAAATGTTTTTGTTGTACTGGTTATTACTTTTGAAAAAGCCTACAGTGAGCTTTGAAACAACATATCACAGAGTATTCACTGAGGTTACCAATGAAGAAGGTGCTAAATGTTGAAAGTGAATGGCTTAGCTGTTTTCCCGTCATTGGCACACAATTCCCAACATCCACATCTTGAAGGAGAGGTTTATTTTGGCTTAGGGTTCTGTCAGTGTTTGCACATCCCTAAGGCAGGAATATCATTGTAGAGGGTCACGGTGGAGGAAAAGATGCTCAAATCTCTGGGGCCAGAAAGCAAGAGAAAGAAGGGAGGAGCCGGTGCACAAAAATACTTATACTTTTCCAGACCACACCAACCAGTGACCCATTTCCAACCAAGCTCCACCTCCTAATGGCACCTTCAGCCACTGAACTAATCAATGGTTGAATCCACTGAAGACTGTAGCACTATGATGCTACGATCCAGTCACCTTCCAAACACATGAGACTTCTGGGGAATATTTTCGGGATAAATCGCAACACAGCATAACAGACTTTTTGTATTTTTAGAATGTTTTGCAATAAGAATATGCACATTACTATATTTGTAATTAAAATATTTAAACATTCCTCACAACAGAAAGAACAGCTATGTATTATTCGATTAAATTAACAGCTAGCAGATAAGGCTAACAAAACCTGAAAATGAGACTCCAAGTGAGAATTTTGTGTTTCTGCACATAAATTCTGATGTCCACTGGAAGGGTCTCTGGGCTCTTTGGTGACCCAGGGATTCTCCAGGTTACTTTCATCTTACAACCCCACATTTTAAAATGGGGAAGCTATGTTTGCTGCAAAACACAAGAACCATGATAATTGAGCATTGATTCTCCCTTAATTAAGTGGACCACCCAAGAGGGAGAGAAACAAAAGTTCTGGATGAGCACTTGCAGTCTTCCTTATAAGCTATCACATAATAAATTCTCAATAAAATGCAAATTGCATAATTTGCCATAATAACCCTGTTCATTTCCTGTAGGAGTTCATGAAAATGCCAGATTTGCTTTGAAATCCAATACCTTTTTAAAGGACTTACTGTGTGGCAGCTGCTTTCAATCACAAGATCCCGTCTAAATTTTAAAGGATCCCATAAATGTTAGTAGGGAAAATTTACTTCTTTTCACTCAGTAACACTTTACTGTACCACCTTTTGCAGAAATATCTATAATCTCAGTAGGCTGAGAAATTTGTCCTACTTTTTGACGCATGATCCAAATTTTAAAATGTGTCTCTGCAACATTTCCCATTTCTGAATTTGCTCAAACACCTGTGCAGGTACCATTAGGCAAACTGCAAACCAGGATGTGCCTGCGGATCATTTATATAAACCAGATGTAGTCTAAAGATGATTAATTGCTCTTCTTTTTAAATTAGAGCAAGCATTTACACCAAAAAACTCATTTTGTCTCCCTAGGAGGATTCCAGGGTTTTTAAGAATTCAGTCTCAGTAACTGTTTTCTTACACAGTGATTTTCATGTCTACGCTCATCCACCACTGGCAAAGGAGGCTTTGATTTTTAACCACTTAAGGAAGCTCATTCATCTGTTGTATGTATTCATTAGCAAGTTGCAAATTAAACAACCCATTATAATCTTATTGCAAGTATCAGCGTGGCTTAAAAAATGTTCTAAGTTCAGAGCCATAGCCTGCAAACAGTAGATTGTATGCTAAATCACACTTTACTCACAGCTCATTTGGAAAACAGCTTGAAAGAGTATTGAAACGATGAAGAGGGAATAGCCAAGAATGTAAAGGCCACTCTTCAAAATGAAATTTTAAGTCAAAGGGGTCAATGCTATCAGAAGGGTGGGGGAGGGCCACAGGACATCCAGATGATTTTTTTCATGGAGGGAGATGGCCCTATGCCAAGGGATGTTCATATGAATCTGGAATGTTTCCACAGGAGGAGAGAACCGCCTCCCAAGCAGGCAGAAGAGCCAAGCAGAGCACCAGGGCTTGATTCAGAGCTGGACAGGAGGGAAGACTGGGGGACAGCAGAGGAAAGGCTCTGTGATGCAGGGAAGTGCTGGACGGTGCAGAGCCTTGGGAACCTAGGTAAAGCCAGCTCACAAGCAACCATGAAGTTCAAGACTTCAGATATTGAAGTCCCCAAGCTGTGTTTTATAATCATTATCATTTTCCGTCTTTAAACCACCTTTATTATCTTGGTACAAGACCCTTCACCCTGCTGCATGAAAACTATCTTATACTACTGCAAAGTAAGATGAATTAGGAGACTGAAGAGACAGGAGGTTGGCCTCTGGTTAGGAGATGCGAGAATAGCATGCTCTCTAAGTTCAGACTATAGAGGTCTAGCTTAGCCTTGAAACTAGCTATGTAAACTTGGGACAAATTGCCAAATGCTGTGGGCCTTAGGTTCTGATAAGTTCTTTTTTGTTGTTGTTCTGATAAGTTCTATGAAGTACAACTGTAGAAATCTGCATTCTTTGTGTGAAGTATATGATTTGAACCTTAGAGAATGGTGAAAATTTCGATGCTTGGTGGAAAACCCTATGATGGCTTTTCAGACCTGACAGTTACAGGCAGTTACAAAGGCTTTACTGGGTGGTATCAAGAAAGAACTTCGGCCCTCACATGAGACAGGAGCACACACAGTGTATTACAGTCTCTAGAGGGAGACGGAGTGGGGGTTTGGGCTCCTCTGGCAGGCTGTTGCTGCCTATATTTGCCTTCCTAGCCCCAGAACCGAGTCTCTTCATCTGAAGCTTTGGGCAGAGACCTTCTTGTGGCCTTCTTCTTCACAGGAGTGGGAGGACATATTTTTCCATCAGTGTAGTTTTCCACTTGTAGTCTTTCCATTTTTGCTTCTCTTCCCTTTTTCTCAGCTGTCCCTAACCAGTGAGGAAACTCCCATTCATGTCTTTGCTGATCCATCCGGTCCGCAACCTGAGTACTGTGCTCTGGGAGGAAGTGGGATAGGGAGAATCAGCACTTTGATTTTCAAATCTTGCTTGCCCCACTGAAGTCAAGATTTAAACATTTTGTTGTCATTTTGGCTGGCTTTCATTGGCTACTCCTGGCTACCTTGTTCTCTCTGTCAGCCAAATTTATGACAAATAGCAATTGTTTTTTAATATTACTTAGACCCCATGATTTAACATCCTCTTTTGGGGACATTTATTTTATGAACTGGACATCTCAGAGAATATGTGATGCTCTAGAATGCTGGATACAAAAAATTCTGCTCTGTGAATAAAACTCACTAAACTTTCACTCACAAACTGTATGTTTTCTAATCTGGGAGAAGATTAGTCTTCCTCAGCAGCATTCAGCACAAAACTTTTGTGTTTGAGTCAAAGGCTAACTTCTTCCTTCTCTCCCAGGTGCTTTTCCATCCTAAACACAATTTTTCTTCATTTCACTGCCATCAAAAATCTAGGCTTTGCTTTGTGATGGCCAAATGGCATTCCAGATAATGTAATTGTCAGGCTAATTCAGGGCACAACCGAGACCACTGAGGCAGGCAAGTTTGAAGCAAACAAGAATAACTTTATTGCAGACCAGGTGAGGTCAGGCCAAGGGTGAAACATTTTGTCCCTGAGTGAGGGGGGAAGGCATATTTTATAGGGGAGTTTGGATAGGGGAAGCAGAGGTCAAGTATAGGGGGAGATCTTGCTGAGAGAGGTAAAGATCTGGAGGCTTTCCAGGAGAGGGGTTCGGGGTGGGTACAGGATATCACCGATGGTTTTTGGCACAGAGCAAGTGGTACAGGATGCCTTCTGTGGGCCCCTGTGCCAGGAGCCCGGGGTGCAGGGGGTTTCCTGTAGGCAAGGTGTGAAGCATGAAGTTTTTCTATTCTGCTTGGGCAGGGGCCCAGTCTGGGGACCTAACAGTAATTATAGTGTCCTTTTAATGCTATAGTGGCTGGCTCTCCCAGGCCAGGAAAAAAGTGTACCAGGCCTTGCAGCCTCTGGGTCACTTCCAGGGGTTTCCACTGTTTTCCATTCTCCCTTCTATAACTCCCTAGGGTTGATTTTGGGAGTGGAAACAACTCCTTGAGTTTGATCATCCTCTTGGAAGGTACAAGTAAGACATTAATCGGTTAATAGTTTAAGGAAAATTGACATCTTTATAGTATTCTGTTCCACATCAATTTATGTGTCATCCTTCTCTATTTATTTAAGGCTTCTTTTACATGAATTGACCATCAAACACTTAGAGTTCCTTTTATAAAAATGGCTTACATTGGTTTGAGGCTTTCAGGAAAACTGGATTCTTTGTTGCTATAAATGGGATGTTTACTATATTATTTTCTAACTAACTATTGCTTTGTGTATCAAAGCTCTCAATTTTCATACAGTGACTTCATATCACCATCTTTCTGAACTCTCTTCCTCATTTGAATATCCCACATGCTGAATCCTTTCATTTTCTAGCCAGATTCCTCAAATGGTAATTCTTTAAATTCACTATTCTTAAGTCTTATTTTCTGACAGTCATAGAACTAGAATTGTTTTGAACTTTAGAGGTAGTAGTTTACATTTGTTTTTCCTGATTTTAATGCTTACAACATTTCACGTTTAACTCTGTTTGCAATACCTTCTACAAAAGAATGTTCTCTAAGTTCTGTAAAAGTTAGTACATGAACTCATGTTGAAATTATTTCAAGAGATTTCTGTACCCATTGAAACAGATTCATCTTTTCTTCTCTAATTTTTAATGCAAGAAATTATGCTAGAAAACATTTTCTAGTGTTAAATTATATTTTTATTCTTGGACATAGCCCATTTGATCAGTTAATTCATGGTATTGTTGAATATGTTGTTATTTTATTTAAAATATTTGCTGCTATGTTAGTGAGCTTGGTTCAGGAGTTCTTGGTAAGGGCTGGTCCTCTGATAGCTTTTGAATCAAGGTTCGCTAAGCAGGGTAAATAAGTCAGATAATTTTCCATTTTTTGTTATGCTTTGAATAACACTACAAAAACTGTCATGACTCTTTGCTGGAAGTGACTTCTGAAAAACCTTATTTCAGTGGTCTGGAATTTTGAAGGAAGTTTTTATTTGTATTTTTTGTTGTTGTTGTTCTTTTTTTATTCTTTTTTTTTTGTGTGTGTGTGTATGTGGTACTGGGGATTGAACACAGGACTTTTGCACTGAGCTATATTCCCAGACTTTTAAATTAATTAATTATTTACTTATTTACTGAGACAGGATCTTGCTAGGTCACTGAGTTGCTGAGGCTGGGCTTGAACTTGTTACCTTTCTTTCTCATCCTCCAAGAGTACCGCACCACCATGGCTACATTACTTATATTTCTTTATGGAACAAATTTTCTGTGTGCATTTTTTATGAAAAAGTTATCCATTTCCCCTAAGCCTTCCAATTTAACATTATGATAAATAAAAGAAAGACCTTTTTTAACAGAAATTCTCAAACTTATGCACTCATGAAGAAAATCATTTCATGAGCTCCATATACTTGATATTCAAAATCAATAACCATCAATATACGGCTAGTGTGTTCCCAACTATACTGCAATTTTATTCTTCATGTTCTCAAAGTTGTGTTATCTACTCTAATTACTTTATGTTTCCACATAAATTCAAGAATCACCTTGACTACATCCATTAACCCTGTTGGGATTGTGCTTTGAATTGTATTCAGTCTAAAAACCAAGTTGAAGACAGTGGACACGATACTATTTTAAATGATCCAATTCATTGACAGGATAAGACACTAAGCTTTCAGGTCTTCTTTCCTTTGTTTCTGTGTTAAAATTGAGATATTTGATCCATTTTGATTTTAGTTTAATACATGAAGAATTCTGGGTCTAGCCTCACTCTTCTGCATGTGGATAGCTAGTTTTCTCAGCACCATTTATATAAAGAGACCGTCTTTCCTCCAGTGTATGTTTTTGGCCCCTTTGTCAAAGACTAAATATCTTTATTGCCTGGTGTTGTTTCTGATTCCTCTGTTCTGCTTTCGTTATCCACACATCGGTTCTTGTGCCAACATGATGCTGTTTTGCCACTCTAGCTTTGCAGTAGAACTTTACATCTGGGATTGTAGTGTTTCTTGCTTTGTTTTTGTATCACAGGACTGCTAATCCTAGCCTCAGTTTCTTTTGTTTCCATATGGATTTTAGGATTGTTTTCTTTAGATGTGCTGTTACAATTTTGATTAGATGTAGAATTTGATTATATATAATGAAATTGCATTAAATTTATATATCAGTTTTGGAAGTATGGCAATTTTAACTACATTAGTTCTGCCTATCCAGAAATAGGGGATACCATTATGTTTCTGATGTCTTCTTCAATCTTCATTTTCAGAGTGCAGTGGTTTTCTTTGTACAGGTCTATGACTTTTTCAGTTAGGATAATTGAAAATGATTTAATTTTTTGATGCTATTAAAAAGGTATCATTTTCCTAATTTCTTCCTCAGTCAATTCATCATTTGTGTCAGAAACTTTATTGGTTTTGATGTGTTGAATTTACATCCTTCTGTGTTGCAGAATATGCCTATTAATCCTAGTGCTTTGCTGGAAGGTTTTGATCTTGTATGTAGGTGATCTTGTTCTCTGAAAATAGTGATAATTTGACTTGACTTCTCCTTCTCATAAGCATAGCCTTTTTATTTCTTTCTCTAGTCTCATTGCTCTGACTAATGTTTCAAGGACTGTGTTGATCAGAAGAGGTGATAGTAGATATCGTTATATTGTTCCCGATTTTACAGAGAAAGCTTTCAGTTTTCCCCATGTAATATTGTAGTGGCAATAGGTTTGTCTTAAATGGATTTTAGCAGCTCGAACTAAGGTCCTTCTATCTCTGTTTAATTGAGGGTTTTAATCATGATAGGATGTTGATTTTGTCAAAGGCTTTTTTTACATCTTTTGAAATAATCATGTGTTTTTTTGTACTTGCTTCTGTTTATGCGATGGATTATATTCATTGATTCACATATGTTGAACCATTCTCACATCCTGGAATGAACCCTACTTGCTCAGTATTTTAATTTCAGCTATTTTAAAGAGTGTGCAGCATTCTTATTAGAGTTATGACTTTTACTTCAATAATTAATAATGATGTGGAGCATTTTTTCATGTTTTTTGCCAGCTGAAGAATATTTTCTCTGATAATGGTGTCTAACTCTTTTATTCATTATTTAATTAAGCTACTCATATTTCAGTTTGTAAGAATTCCTTGTATATTCTGATTATAAGTTCTTTGATAGTGTTGCAAATATCTTATACTTCTATTTTACCCAATAAAATACAACACATATTATGATAGTTGTATTTATTATGTGTATAAATATATGATAAACACCAAAGAACATTGTTATAATTCTTACTTTAAACAGTATATACTTTAAATACATTTAAGAAAAAATATATATTTCTTTTTGATCCTCTTTTTTAATATGTGATGCTCCTGCTTTTCTTCTGAGGTGTTTTTACATCTGCCTGATATTCTTTTACATTTTTTTGTAGCATGACTCAAAGGCAATGGATGCCCTTAGCTTACATTATACCTTTATTTTATATTCACTCCTAAATGATACTTCCACTGGATGTTTAATTCTGAGTGGAGTTTTTTCATACTGTATTAGGTTTCATTAAAGGAACAGAATCAGTGTGAAATATAAGGGTAATTCCACAAGGAAATTTTTAACTAGGCTTACAAGATCAGAAGGGGAAGAGCCTAGTGGCCATCTGCATAACCAGAGGTGGAAGAATTTAAAATGGTTGTCTGCACTCTGGAGAGCCGCAGGATCCAGTAGCAATGAAAGACTGAATACTCACAAACTCACTCTAGTCACGGGCCTGACTGAGCCAGGCGACTGAAGAGTCTGCACTGGAAACCTTAAAGGTCTCCACTGAAGAGGCATCCAAAGGCATTATGGAAGACCTGGAACTACTCCAAAAACAGGAACACTTCCTTCTTTTTTCCCTTTCTATTTTACCCAAGCTGCAAACCTGTTGGTTGGCCCACACACATCCTGGGTGGGTCTTTCTTCTCCTAATTTGGCCGGTTTACATGTCAATCATGCACAGAAACACCCAGACCTTTACCAATCTGCTAGCAGTTCTTAATCTGTCAAGTTGACATGTTACAGTTAACAACCATATATACTTTTCGGTCTTATTCCAATCTCTGGCCTTCTTGGTTTCTAAATGAAGAATATAGTCTTTTGCCTCACTGCTCTTATTTTACAATTTTACTTTCTGTCTGTCTCTCTTTTTTGCTTGACCATGGTCTTCTTAGGCATGGAATTCTTTAAATTTATGCTGCTAATGATTCACCAAACTTCTTATATCTAGAAACTTAGATTTTTCTCCACGTTTAAGACTTTTTAAACTTTTTTTGAATACATATCTGTTGTGCTCTTATTCCTCTTCTCCATCTTGACCTCCAGTTTCCCATATATTATAACATTTGTTACTTTCCTGTAGTTGTTTGAGACTCTGTTTATATTCAATTTCTTCATCCCCTGTCTTCAGAGTAGGTGATTTCTATTTATCATTCAATTCACTATTTGTTCTATCACTTCTTTCTTGCTTTGAAAAAAATTACTAATATTTTGCATCAGATACTCTATTCTTCAATTATAAAAAAATTTATTTGGTTCTTTTCACATTTGTATTTGCTGATATATACTGTGTTTTCATACTTTATTAATTTTTTTAATTCAATGAACATAAATACAGTAGCTGCTTTAAAGTCCTCATTCAATCATTGTAACATGTATATTTTCTCAAAGTCTAGATTACATTTACCTGACCTTTGTATATCAAGTTATTCTGGATTTTATCCTTATTGTGGCTATTGTATTTCTTGTACTACTCTGAAGACTACTGATTTTTTAAATTCATGGGCAATACGTAGGCTGGTTTCAGACTGCAAACTATGTCTTTAGTAAACCAAAACATGAGTTTAATTGTTTAAATCATAGCTATGAATTTCTTTCACATTATATGATGCATATGCAATATAGGGTTTCTCCAGAGACTTGATTTGAATTTAGACGTTAATGAGAGCATCACCTTTTATGATACTCTGCTCCCAAGTTCCTCTTCTCATGAATCCAGGAACTTGGTTGCTTCAGGCACTTTCCTCTACTTTTTCCAAATATTTTCTTTATTTTGGCGATGTATTTGTTACACTCATCCTCAGGACGATGGATGTGTATGTATTCTCGCATGCCAGGGAATTAATTCCATGCCAATTTCTTGCTGTATGTTTTGATTCCCATCCAAATATTGTCTGCCTGTGTACAATTCCAAAAGCACTAAAACAGATCTATTTTGAATAATTTATCCAAGGTTTATAACATTTATTTTTGGAAAATGTATTTGTTAGAAGTTCATTCCGTACTAGAAATAAAAATTGCCTGACCTACTTACTTGCTCAATTAATTTGCTTCCTAAAGTATACAATTTTAATAACATTAGATTAAAACTACTGCAAACATTACTTTGGTCACAAATTGCTGAGCAGTTTTAGGATCTTGTAAAAAATTTGTCCTTACATAAAAAAACTTTATGTGCATTCTTCAATCGTGGGACACAAGGTTATCATGATTCTCTCTCTCACACAGACACAGACACACACACACTCACACATTTTATTTTGCAAAAAAACTTTATGTATACTACCAAAGAAAACTGAGACCCAAAGCAGGAAAACTATTTTCCAAGGTAAAGTATATATCTATGGCAGAGAAGAACCACTTTGTTAAATGCTCCATGAAATTCCTTATCAGCGGTCTTCAACCAAACAAGATAACCAATAATCCACTTTTCAATGGCCTTCTCATTTTTACTCTGCAGTTGGGCCTATGACTTGCTCTAGCAGATGTGATGTTTGTAAATTTGTCACAAGAGAAGGTGTAAAAATTGCCATTGGGCTCACTTGCTCTGGATTTTCCACTATGATAAAATGCCTAGTATTGCCTGATAAAGCATGACACAGATGGAGCACAGCTGGGGCATCCCAGTCACCTCTGCCAAAACATTGGTACATCAGCCACAGCCAGCTGACATTCAGTCCTATGAGTGAACCTCACTGAGATTAGCTAGGCCCAAGACAGTTCAATTAAACTTGCCAACTAGTGAGTTAGTTAACTGACAATTATCTTATACTATGGGGTTTTATGATTGGTTGTTATAAGCATTATTATAACTAAAGATAGATGACATAAACACCATATTTTATCTTCAAAATTCTCCAAATTGACCAGCCTCTATCTGCTGCAATGCTTATCAAAAGCTACATTTTCAATATTTTCACAGAATAATTCCTGGGTTTCCTAGGACAACCTAACATTTTTTTCTTGTTTCCCTTTTCTTCTCTCTCTCTCTCTCTCTCTCTCTCTCTCTCTCTCTCTCTCTCTCTCTCTCTCTCTCTGTGGGGGTGTTTGTGTGAATGTATGAATGGTTTACTTTGTCACATTTTAACTTGCAGTTGGGAAATGGGGTTGATATTTTATAGTGCTGCTTCCAAAACCTTCGTCTTCTCTATTTGTACCATATAAGCTCTTCTTAAAATAGATCCTGGTCACTAGCCTAACTTCATCAGAGGTTAGAAGACATGTTGCACAGATTTAGATCACCTGCATCTACCCTCTACAAAATCTGTTAAGGTGAATAAATGTAAAACTTCTTTGAGAATAACATCATTTGGCAATTTTTCTATATTTATCCTTTCATGTTTGTGTATCAACCTTTGGTCATTTTTCCAGCTCTAATTTAATATTAACTTACTCACTGTCCTCCTTTCTACCTCCAGTTTTTAGTTAATGAATGTCCAAGTTGAAAGTTTATACAGCTCCCTATCTTTCTATTTTATTTAAATTCTTTCACTCAATGATCATTTTTTCCCTAAACTTTATCATTCAGAAAACATGATCACACCCTAGTCCTTATAATCTATTGGGACAGTTGATTCTCCAAAATCTTCAATTTTACTACATTGCCCCATATGTCATACCTTCTTGTCATTCCAGTTCTTTTATACTTCAGTCCTACTACATTTTATTAGATTTTTTTTCACTTTTTCCTAAACAGTCTTCCCAAGTTCTCCTCAATATTTCCCCTGACCACCCAAGGCACACAGTCCATTAGTTTACCTATTGTTTTCTTATTGACCTTCACTCATTGATCATTTGCCCTTCCATTTTGTGAGCACAGCAAAATGCCTTCTTTCAAAGTTATGCAATGCTTACATTCTCAAAACTTTCGAAGCTGCTAATCGAAACCACAATAAGCAGGACACAGCAGTGAGAACGCATCTTTTTCTCTTGTCTTTCTTTCATCGATATCATATCTCTTTTCCTTAGAATAACATCCTTTCATGCTCACATGTGGGGGGAGGTTGCCACTTCAGTTTTCCCCTTCTTCTTTATTTTAATTTCCTTTTTTCGTTATATTAAAAAAATTAAGATTCTTTATCTAGAAACAAAAAATGCATACTTCCCCCTTTTGATCCTTCATTGTCTTTCTTTCTCTGCAAAACCAAAATTTACAAATAAATCACCTTCACTTTTTTTTCCATTTATAATCTTTAATTTCACTTATCTTTACAGTTTACTACAGTTGGGCCTATACCTACACCATTCCACTGAGTTTTCTGTCTGTTAAGCCCTACATTGCTGATTATCAATAGGGACTTCTCAGCCAAAAATTATTTTAAGTACTATTGCTGTGTGGCTTTTAATTTCTTTCCATTTTGTCATATAACTAGTAAAGAACCAAAGAATAAATAAATACTGCTGTTCTATTTTCAAACTTTTTAAGTACTCATATTGTTTCAAATAAGAATAAGAAATTATTTTCAAACTTATCAATGGTTTTTATGAAGTTTGGGCATAAAACACACTCTTCCAGTCGATAAATGAGAAATGCCACAGTTTCCAAAGTTCAAAGGATGCTTTGTCACAAAGGCAATCTAAGACTTTCCTGTTTGCCTTTCTGTGGAATATGCCTTGAAAGATATCTTAAGCTTTTCTCAGAACAATTATTAATTTGTAAACCCTTCCTCTTGCATAATAGAGATTTAGAGACAGAGATACCATTCAAGAAAGACATTTTGCTTCAACTTTCTAAGTATTTTTCAATAAGAAAAGCAAAATAACATTTAACAGGAGAAAGTATGACAGTGGAAGAATCAGTAAGAAATTTCAACTTATACTATTCCTTTGCTCTAATTTCTATGCACTCTTCTAGAATGAGACATGGCTCTTTTTTCAGTTTGAACAGAGGTAGGTACGTTTCACTGCACAAACACTTCTCAAATGACAATGTTTTTTGCTTGTTGTGTTTTGTTTTTTGTTTTGATAAACGCATCACAAGTTGGAAAATGCTTTAAGAAGAGAATGCAGTGAATATACTTAACCTATCAAACATCACAGCTAAGCAACACGATACACCAGAGGATTGGTTATGCTTAGGGTTGCATGACTGGCCGGGAACTGCACTGTCATACTCATACTGAATATTGTTAACCTAGGAAAAGTTAAAAATTCAAAATTTGATCTCTGCTTTGTATTGAGTGTTAACACCTTTGTACGATTGTAAAGCTGAAATCTCCCAAGCTGAACTATCATCATTTGAGGCCATGTATTGTGAATGTGATATCCGTATTAGCTGTCCTCCAATCACATTTATCCTGAAAATTTTCATGTTCTCCTCTTCAATCATGTATCATTAGGACTCTCTGTACTTCTTGGCTTATCACAGAATTAGTCAGTGGGTAGCACTGGCAGAAGCCAGGGAAGAAAAGGCATAGACAGATTCCTCCCCTTTCCATTGCTGAGGTTTGGGCCATACTTGAATCTCTTCTAAGTTTACCCATCACTCAGCAACCCACCTTCACATCTCCTCTGCCCACTGGGCTCCAGTCATACCACTTCTTTCTCCTTTCCAATTTAGAACTAAGGATTGAAATAGGACCCAATACTGATTTCTTTATGCCTATATTATTTTTCTATTACTATAAATCGAATTGCCCAGAACCCAAGCCTTTAAAATAATAAACATTTAATATCTCAATTTCTGTGCATCCAGACATAGATTATTTGGGTGATTCTGGTTTGAGCTCTCTCATGAGATTTGTTTATTGGGAAAGGAGGTATCTGTTTTCAGTTCTCTACATGGTTGTTCTAGGACTTCAGTTCCTTACCACATGAGTCTCCCCCCAGTCAGCCAGATACCAGCAGGGTGAAAGATGTAGGAGAGGGAGAGTGGTTGTGCTCACAACAGCAGCCAAGTCCGTCCAGGAGTTCAAATCTGGAAGCCAGAGCCCATGACTTCTGCTGTATTCTATTCATTAGAAAACAGTCAGTGTAGAATTTTACACTTACATGATTTTTCTTCCAGCACTTTGAATATATCACTCCATTATTTCTCATTTGCTCTGTATTCTATGAGAATTGTGCTTTCTTTCTTATTGTTCTCTTTGTATGCAATGTTTCTTTTTACTCTGACTTCTAAGTCTCTTCTCTTCTCCCACTGGCTTTGAACAATTTTATTGTGATATGCAGTGGTTTGGTTTCGTTTATTTTTCTTATTATATAGTTGCATTGAGCCCCTTGAATATATGCAAGTATTTTTTGTCAAATTAGGAAAAGTTTCAGCCAATATTTATTTCCATTTTTGCCATCTCATTTTGGGGACTCCAATTTATATGTACAAGGCTGCTTGAAATTATCACAGCTCACTAATCTTTTTACATTGGGTAGAGGAGGGGATTTCTTTCTTTTTTTTTTTTTTTGCTTTCTGTTCATTTTTCACAGTTTATATTGCTATTTCTATGTGTTCACAAATCTTTGTTGCTGTTATGTCTAATATATAAATAATCCCACTTAGCATATTTTTATCTCTAAGTTTATTCTCTAGAAGTTTAATTTGGGTATTGTGATATTTTCTACATCTCTATTTAATTTCATTTGTTCTTGCAGTTACAGTAACTCAGCCTCTATGAAGGTCTTCAGAATTCTCATCTCATTACAACATCAGTTCGTGTGTCACAATCTTATTATCTTATCAAGTCACACATGAATCAGGGTTTTTTTTAATGTACTTCTTTGAATAAGATTCTTGAGAAACAATTTATCTTCATTTCTGAACTTGTGGAAATTAAATAAATAATTTATCTGCCCTAAACAACTTCCAAAATACTAAGTAGAAATGGACTATGATAACAGCTATAGATACTGTATTTTTAAAAAGGAATGAACCATTCCAAATCTACATGCAGTTCAGCAAAGCAATTTGGAAGTTTCTTGTCTTCATCATCTGATTAAATCAGGGTAAACATACTTATCTACTGAAACATTTATCATTTTTATGGTGAAAATATTTAAATTCGTGTAGCTTTTTAAAAATACACAGTACATTACTGTTTTGTAGACTCACGTTACTGTGTAATGATAGCACATCACAATTTATTGCTCCTATTTGTGGTTCAAATTTTCTATTTTTTCATGATTCAGTCTTGGCTATTTATACGTTTCTAGGAATTTATCCATTTTTCCAAGTTATCCAATTTTTGCATATAATTTTTCATAGTAATGTCTTACCCTTGATATTTTTATAGCAGCTTCTGTAATCTCCCCTCTTTCATTTTTAATTTTATACATTTGTGCCTTTTTCCCCTAAATTTGGCTAAAACTTTATATTTTCAATTACTAGCTCATAGTTTGCTGATCTTTTCTTTTTTATAGGCTCTATTTCATTTAATTCCGTTCTAGTATTTATTATTCCCCTCCTTGCGATCAGTTTGACCTTATTGCGTTTGTTTTTCGAGCTCCTTGAGGTATAAAGACATGTTGGTTGTGATCTTTTTTCTTAACATATGTATCAACCACTATTAACTCCTCTCTTATAAATGATTTTCTTGTTTGCTAAGATTTAGGAATGATGTTTTACTATTTTCCTTTATATTGATACATTTTAGTTTCCTTTTTTAGGTCCTCTGGCCTCATCATTAATCATTCACGTGGTGTTTAATGTCCGTATAATTATGAATTTCCTCTTACTGAGTTCTAGTGTCGCAATATCATGGCGAGAAGAGATAACTAATAAGACTTCATTCCTCTTATATTTGGTAAGACTTGTTTTGTGACCTGACATATGGCCTAGCCTGGAGAATGTGTATACTTGAGAATAATGTTTATTCCATAGTTTTGGATTTGATGTGCAGTGCATATGTGTTAGGGTTATCTGGTCTACCCTGTTGTTCATCTCTGTATCCTAATTTGAGGAAGTCCTGCAGCAGTCTGAATCAACAGGGAGCAGGCCTAGTGCTTATGTCCACACAGATTGTTTTGTTACCAGGGACCTGGGAACGTGGGAGCCAGCCTGACATGTGGTTTACCAGGGTTGGCCAGAAATCTGGTTCCATTTTGAAATTGAATATTTACTTCACTGATCAACACAAAGAGCTCTTAGAGGAAAACGATTTCAAGTCCTACACAGAGCAGGTTCAGGGGAACGATGACCCCAATTGAGTGAAACTGTCTTTTTGCCCTCTTTATCTTTTCCCATTTCTGTGTTTGGCCTGGGTATTGTAAGAGCTACCATGAAGGTATTTTCATGAACTGGTGGTTGTTTCTGTGGGTGTTGTTGTGAAGGGACACAATTGTAATTTCCTAGTCTAGTATCTTCTTGACATCTTGAATTTTTAAATCTGAGTAATTCCCTTTACTGCTTTTAAGTTAAAGATTTTGGAATTTGAGAGTGATTTTGATGAGATCTTACAGGAAAAAATGAGATAAACTTAAAAGAAACACCCTGCTGAACTGAATGAGTGAGGCACTGGGTGTGGAGGGCCCACCTGAGGTCCGTTGCCAAAATCACAAACAGGAGAATTGGAAGGGAAGAAGTCATATGGTGTTGGTTCTCCTGGAGGAGCTTGTCATGCTGGCTTTCTCATATGAACTCAGATGTTCTCGTCATCGGATGAGCTCAACAGCTCATTATTGCAGAGGATGGTTGCATTTCTTTTCAGGGGAGCTCTAGCCCTTACTTTGAGTATCGCTCCCTGGCTCCAGTGCCTATCCCTCAGCCTGCTGGCACAGATACCTCATCCCACTGGTGTGGAATTTTTAGCTTCCACCACTGACATTTGGGCCTTCCCAGTGTAGGTCCTTCATACAGACTTGCATGAGCCATTGTCTTGGGCTCTAGGCCTCCAACTGGTCTCATGGGGGACATTGCCATGGACCCTAGGACTTCAGTTCAACTCATACAGGACATTGCTGTGGGATCCAGGCCCTTAGCTGGATTCTTTGGGTCTCTACTGTGTGGACAGATTTCCTGCACTCTTTCTGCATTTGACTCTTTTGGGTGAATATTATAAAATAATCTTATATATTGTGTCCTGTATTGAACTGTTTTCCTTGCAAACCCTGACTACAACAGACTGAAAACCTTTTCTTAGGCTTTGATCTTAAGGAAACACAAACAGGATACTAACATTATAAAACTATAGAGTTTTTATTTCTACCCACCATAATAAAAATGAGCATTGTCTTTCACTAGCGTTGTAATTTTATGTGACCAAAAATGGTTTATATGGATTGTATAGGTCTCATGCATACAAGGCAGAGATTAATTCACTTCACACATTTATTGATCTTATGGACCAGATAGGACTATAGAATAAAAAAGGGGGAAACTTAACTATGTACCCTCATGGAATTAATATTCTAGTCTTCCATCTTCCAGGCAGTCAAGTCTGGGTAAATTGTAAGGGTAGTCTTTCAATTCTGACTCACAGCCTCCTCTTTGAAATAGCTTATTTTGAAGAAGGCAGATTTGAGATCCATTAGAGACTATTTTACTATATACGTATATCAGATTCCTAGTGGAGTTGAAAATATCTACCAGGGCTATGGCTGAAATAAAGAATAGATTAGTGCATATGGCATGGGCATCACAGACATCTGATAAACCAGGAGCTGAATAATTTGATCCCTATTTATGAGTAAAATATATCATCTATATTCTGTAGAATTCTTGCCTATGTTGTGACAAATTTTCCTTATGCATTTAAATATGAACTTTATTGAATCTCTAAAATATTACAATTGCAATGAAGATAGTGCATAAAATTGAAACAGCTTGGAAATCACTTTAAAATATAATAGAATGTGCATTAACATGGATTATCACATGGAAAGGGAGGGTAAATACAAGTTGTTTTTTTCATTTCTTTTAAAACAGTGAGCTGTTTTAAGAGTGAATTATTATATACCTTGAAAAATAAGCCTCATAAGTTTTAAATTAAACTGAAATAAATCACAACCATCTAATGGCATATTATTGAGGACAATATTAGCATTCAATGTAGATTTTAATTATAAACTTAAGATTCATTGAAACTAAGTCCACAGGATCATCTGGCTGTCTCATTCTCTAATGTAGGAATTGGGGGTATGAAAATTAATGCCAAATTTTTGGCAAGACAGGCAAGATCCCTTTCTTTTTAAGGCCCATAATAACTTCTCTGATACACTTTTATTAAAACATCTTGGAGATATTGACTTGGGTCAGAGATTTGATGTTTTAAAGAAATTCTTAAAAAGGTACAATTGTGCTTTGTATGGTTAAAACAGAAGAAGATATTTGAATATCTAAAAATTTGGAAGGTTATGCAATAATATTTTCAACAGAAAGTTTTGGCATTTTTGAGCAAAAAAGAAAAGAGAAAAAATTTTCAGGGATTAAAATATATAAAGAATTTTCTCATACCATTAAGATGAAAAATAACGTAAAAATGTAAAAGATTGTCTCTCTTCCTGCTAAAATGTTAAAAAAAATCACTAGCTAAATCACTGTGTTTTAGAAGTCATTGAAAATCTACTTACATAAAAATATAAAAGAGCTAAACTCCAGAGAGGTACTTACTTCCTTGGTTACCAAGGGTGAGAGTATTCGTTTATGCTTGGAAAAAGTTGCTAAGTGGAGCCAAATAGGCAGAGGGTGGTCTGCCTTAGCTAACAAAAGAGGAAACTAGGTAAACATTTCAGAAACTTGTATCCTGGATTATTGATTTTTAATCTGGAAGATACAGAAACCCAAAAATAATCATTTTCAATGATTAGTTATTGTGATGTGTTAGTTTTAGAATCTAGAAGACTTCAGGTGGCCCAGGTCCAAAGTCTCATAGTCTGACATTATTTGATCTAATCCTGCTATTATCTCCATAAGATAAGGAGCTAGAGATGAACTATGTCTAACTAAGGAAGCCAGTAAACCCACACACAATTTACTTTAAGATAAAATGTAATATATCAGCTCCATGATGTCACAGAAAGTCAGGATTCGAGTTGTAAAATGAAAAGAGATAAGCCAGGACTTTTCTATTTTAAAATCAAGCACAGTCTAGCAGGATTAAAGCTGACAACCTGCCCTAAATCACATCAACTCTTTACTGGACCAATTTGACTAGCTACTGTCAAGTTGTCTAAAGGAGGGTGTGACATTCACAATAAAGGGGAAAATATATGTAAGTAAGTGTTTATGTGTGTTTTTATATATTTAATATATGATAACTGTTGTAAGAAGTAGGGTATAAATAATAATACATATGCATAATATTCACTATGTAATATATTTAATGTATATTATAGAATATAGCCAATTATTACACAGTATGGATACAATATTATAGAATAAAAATATAATATAATATTATATTAAAAAGTCTACACATTTTATTTATTCTTGTTTCTTAGGTATAATAACTGAAATACAATTTCAAGAGTTACAAAATGTGAAGTTACAGAATTGGATCTGCAGTAAATACAAAAAGTAACCAATAGAAAAACCGTCAGTGATTATCCATTGGCTGAAAATATCAGACAAATGTTTTCAAAAATTATGAACATTTGTATTACAATGTACGTAAAGAATGAGGGAATGGTGAAAATTGGGACAGGTCTGCAATGTGCCATAAACAAATGGAAGTGATTCAACAAACATAATCGGTATCTTGAACTCAGAAATCTCTAGACGTGAAGTTGACTGCTAGCATGGTAAAGTGAGGATCTTGCTAAACTGTCCCATTGCCATAAAAGAAAATTCTGACAAAAGAAATGTTTGGAAATCAGTGTGGAGATTTCTCTAAAAACTGGGACTGGAGGTTCCATTTGACCCAGTTTTTCCCTTTCTTGGTATTTTCCCAGAGAATTGAAAATATCATACCACAGCAATACATGTGCACTCATGTTTATAGCAGCACAATTTGTAATAGCCAAATCTTGAAAACGACCCAAATGCCTATCAGCCAAGGAATGGATAAAAAAGATGTGGTATTTTTATACAATGGAGTACTACTTGGCTATAAAGAAGGATATACTTGAGACAATTATAGGGAAATGAATGCAACTTGAGACAAACCTCCTAAGTGAAATAAATCAGGCTCTCATGTGTAAACACCATATTGTCTCCCTAGTGTAAGAAACCTGAAAAAGTAAATAAGATTCAAAATGTGCATTAGATATTATGAAAGGAAAGAAACTGCTCAAAAGGAAGAACAACTGGCATGGGGGAAAGGAGAAAAAAGGAAGGGAAAATTTTAAAAAATGTATATACACACACACAAGATAGCTAAAACAATTATACTACTAATTTCTATTAGTTCATTGAAAAGAACAGTTTGTGCTCATATTGTTCGATCAGCATTGCATACCTATATCTTGTAATCTGATCAAGTACTTTGAAGATAACAATAGATAATGTATTGACCATTGCTAATCTCCTATCGTTTTGTTTTGAAATTCTGTATCATTGTTTTCATTCTTTTTTCTTTTAAAAAATGAAATTTTCAAAATTAAACCAATGCCACAGAACAAAATGAAGATAATCTCTCACAGACAAAAACAAAGTACTGTACCTTATAAGGCAGTGGGAACTGTGACATTTCAATTTAAGACTTTTCCAACCCTTCCTTCTCCCTTCTTTCTCCTCCATGTGGTCGCCATGAAAAGCTGGGAGGAGGAAAGGGTCAAAAAGATTCACACCTAGATACACAATAGGCCCATGACCAGGAAATCCATGACGTTGAAGACAACAAGAGGGAAACTACTTAGCACAAAATAACCCAATAAAATTTGCAACTGGTTTTTTAATAAAAATAATAAAATGACATCTTCAAATGTTGAAAAACTCTCTTCAAAGTGATATAAAAATTAAGATATTATCAGATTGAAAAAACAATGAAAGAATTGATGACTAGCACAATATCCCAACAGAAAATGCAATGCATCAAAATTAAATAAAAGGGACTGGGGATTTAGCTCAGCAGCACTGCATATGCCTGGCAAGCACAAGGTCGTGGGATCGATCTCCGGTACAAAAAAAAAAAAAAAAAAAAAAAAAAAGTTAAATAAAAGGACATAATGGAAATCCAAAGAAAGGGGAAAAAAGGTTGAAAAGACAATAAATTGTGTCCTTGTTAAATGCCTTTCTTGTTTTCAAAGACTACCACATAAAGGAATAATTATAAAACTGTATTTATAAAGTAAAAACATGTAATTTATATAACAATGGTACAAAGCATCAGAGAGTAAAAGCAAACCTAACAGAGTGTGAAGGTTTTGTACAATCAAATTTTAAATGGAGCTACTTCATTCTAAATTAAGATGTTAAGCCGGGCGTGGTGGCGCACGCCTTTAATCCCAGCACTCCGGAGGCTGAGGTAGGTGGAGCGTTGTGAGTTCGAGGCCCACTTGGGCTACAACACGAGCGCAAGGCCGGCCTGAGCTACACAGTGCGACCCTGCCTCAAAACACCAGGGCCGGGAGTTTGGCTCAGCGGCTCACACCCCTGTCAGGCAGGTACAAGGTTGTGAGTTCAATCCCCGGTGCTGCAAAAAAAATAAAAATAAAAATAAAAATAAATTAAGATGTTAACTTTAATTCCCAAAGGAAATATTAAGAAAATATCTAAAAATACAAAAGAGAGGAAAATAACAAGGGAATTAAAATGTTTCACTAGAAAATACGTATTCACCACCAAAAAATATAGTGAATGATGAATAGAGAAACAAAAAAGATATGACATAGAAAACAAAACAATAATCACTATAGAAAAATGGAAGACATAATATCTACTGTACTGACCCGAGTTCTCCAGAGGAAAAACACCAATGCAATATAGATAGACAGCCATCTATATATAAATACTTGCCTGTGTACATAAATACACACGTACCTGTAGAATTAAATCTTTAAGAGGGATTGTTTTACCATTGTAATATGTCATTCATTTTTAGTAATGGTGTATTTTAATTCTATTCTGACTAACAGTAATATGGCCACTATTCTTACCTGTTGTACGCATGTGCATATAAGTATGCGCACGTGTGGGTGAAGAGAGAGAGAGAGAAACAAACTGAGATTAAAGGGAACAGCTCACCTGATTGTGGAACCTTACAAACCCGTATTGGAAGATCTAAAGACACAGGAGTTGATGCTGCAGTTGTATTTCAGTCTGCAGACAGAATTTTTTCCTACTTGCGGGACCTCAGTCTTTTTTATTTTTAAGACCTTCAACTGATTTGATCAGGCTTATTCACTTCACAGAATGTTTTTTTTTATCAAACAGCTAAGCACCACAGATACATAAGTTGACACTCAAAATTAACTACCACCTACTTTTTCAGTGATTACATCAAATGCAAATGTCTTCAACGTTCAAATCGATAGGGAGAATGGACAAAATTATATCCATTATGTCCTATATATGGAGAGAAATTTTTCATTCAAAGACACAAATAAATTGAAAGCAAAAACATGAAAGAAATATATCATGCAATTTATAGTCAAAAGGAAATAACTGTGGTTATATTAATATGAAACAAAATCAAATTTAAGGTAAAATCTTTCAGAGATAAACATATTTTATGACAAATGACTCCTTCCTAATAAACCAATCATAAACATAAATGTGCTAAATGAGCATCACAAAATGACGCAGAGCAAATACAGTGGCACCGCAGGTCACAAATACTCTTGCTGTGAACAATTTGGTTTACAAACAGAAGCACTGGGCAAGATTGTTTTTGTTCGCGAACTCTGCATTGGATAATGAACATGCCCGCGGGCATCTTCCCACAGGAACGCGAACATGGCCATCTTTTCCAGAATCGTGAAACAAGTTGGGTTCGTGAACCAAAGTACCAAAATACTGACAAAAACAGAAGAAGACATAGACAATTCAGCACTATTAGTTGCAGAGGTCAACATTCCACTTTTATTATTTGATAGAACACATGGAAGAAAAAGAAAAAAAATGAAAGATATTCACAACACTGTAAAGAAAATCGTCTAGCAGATACCTATATAATATTTGTCCCAAGAAAAGCAGAATACAGAATTTTCTCTGTGAAAAACAATTTACCAAGCTAAGAATCAAGTCTCAGAAACTTAAACATTGAAATCATGTGCAAACACAATACAATTAAATTAGAAATAAACAATATATGGATATGTGGAAAACTGAAAAATATGTGGAACTTGAATTACATCTTTTTTATGTATGTGTATATAGTACTGAGAAGTGAAATAAAAGCCTCCCCATCTAGCTACATCCCCAAAACTTTAGCTTTTTTTTTTGAGACTGATTATTAACAAGCCTCACAACCTGAGCTCAAACTTTTGATTTTCCTGCCTCAGCCTTCTAGAGTGCTGGGATGGAGAGATGTGTCCCCATATTCAAATTAAATCACACATTTTTAAATAACTAATGAATCAAAAACAAAATCACAGGAAAATTTAGACAACCTTTTCGGTTACTAGAAACAAACAATAGTTCAAAACTTATAGTATGCAGTGAAATCACATGTAAAATGGCAATTTACAGTTGGAAACGCCTGTATTACAGGAAGAAAGTTTTCAAATTAAAAACCTACATTTCTTTTTTTTTTTTTTTTTTTTTTTGCGGCACCGGGGATTGAACTCACAACCTCGCGCCTGCCAGGGCAGGCGCTTAAGGCACTGAGCCAAAATCCCGGCCCTAAAAACCTACATTTCTGTCTTAATATATCAGAAAAATAAAACCCATCTTAATTTAAAACTGACAGAGAAAGATAATAAAGACTACATTGCAAATAAGAGAAACAGAGAATAAAAAACCTACAGAGAATCAACAAAACCAATGATTGATTATATGTACAGACATGAGATATGGCATGTAGATAACATAATAAAAAAGAAAATCTGGAAAAAAATTAATACATATATGGCCTATTAATTTTTGTTATACATGCCAAGATTATTCATTAGGGAAAGAATATTTTCAATAAAAATTGATGAGACAACTGGGTATCCACATGCAAAAGAATGGAATCTAACCCTTATCTCTACCACACAGAAAATTAATTCACAGTGGATCATAGATCTCAGTGGGAGACCAAATACTAAAAGATTTTTCATAGAAAACATAGGAGTAAATCTTTGTGACCTTGGAGAGAAGGGTTTCGTATATAGGAGACAAAAGTACAATCAATAAAAATACTCAATAGAGTCAATTAATTTATTGCTTCACAGATCACTTTTCTTTTCTTTTCTTTTCTTTTTTTCTTTTTCTTTTTTCTTTTTTTGATGTCAGGAATTGAACTCAGGACCTCACGATTGCCAGGAATGTGCTGAGACACTGAGCTATACCTCTGGTCCTTCACTTTTCATAAAGCAAACAACTGTACAGCATTGGGAACATTCATAAAATTTTAAACAAAGACTCCTTTTAGAATATGTTAATGATACAAATAAGGAATAAAAATTTTAGAATAGTTAAAATTAGTCGAAGCATACAAAAAGTATATCTGTCCAAAACAAAAGATATACACAATTTATCAATTAGGAAATTCAAATAAAACCAAAAATGAGATATGGATTCATATACACCATTTGAAGATCATTTTTGAAGACAATAAAAACAGAAAATATGTAGGAGAAAGTCTAGAATGTTAATCTATTGCTGGTGGAGATCTAAAATTTTGCAATTGCTTTGCAAACTTACAGTTTTACAAAAGATTTGCTAAGGGTTAATGTATGTGCCAGTTAATCTTGTTACCGTGACTGGGGTAAGAGACTCCTAGAGAAATGACTGAACTATAGGATGTTTATTCTCATCAATGAATTGCTCCCCTGATGAGTTCATAGCTGAATGTGTTTTTGGAGGTGGGGCTTGGTTGAAGGGTTTAGGTTTTTGGGGGGCACACCTCTGAAGCATTTATCTCTTGCAATTGTCTTTGCCCTGTTCACTGTTTCCCAGAAACCATGTGGTGAACTCTTTGTTTCACATGCTCTTATGCTTTGGAGCTAGCCAGTCCTGGACTAAAACACCCGAGTGCCTGAGCCAAATAAGCCATTTAATCCTTTGTTTTGTACCAGGAATAGGAAAGCTGACCAATGCACTATGTGATCCAACAATTCTACTCTTAGGTACACATCCAAAATAATTGAAAATTTAGCTCCCTACAAAAACTGGTACATATATGTGCATAGCCTCCTTTTTTAACATAGCCCAAAACTGAAGACAATCTTATTGTCCATAAATGGACTGATACATAAATAATATGACATATCCTTATAATGAATATTGTCAATTAAAAAATGGCAGAGTATTGATCCATTGTAGTATATGATTGAACTTTACAAATAATATATTCATATGTATTATATAGTCAATATAAAATTTGTATTAAAAGAAGCCAGCTACAAAAGACCAGATATGATATTTTATTTCATTTATAATAAATGCTAAGAGTAAGTAAATCTACACAGACAGAAATATATTATTGTGTGGGGCTGCTATGAGTGAGAGAAAATAGCAATGGAAAAGTTTTGATTTTTTGCATGTGTGCTAAAAGTATTTATAATTATATTAATGTGAGAATTGCATGCTTGTCATAATATATTAAAACCACTGAATTATGTACTCTAATGGGTGTGAATTTAATGCATGAATTATGTGTCAATAGATGTGACACTGAATGGGATAGACAGTTGGATTCGATTAAGAAATATCAGTGAATAAGAACACAGGTCAACAGGAGTCATACTGACAAACAGAGAAAATTGTTTATTTAACAACCAAATCATAACACTTGTGAAACTGTGAGGAATAAATATAATTGCCATATTAATATAAATTAGGAACAGAATAATTTTAATAGTTTAAATAATTATTAGCTAAATTTGACTAAATGTCATTAAGAAAACCAAGCTGCTGATCAACGTGGCTCAGCAACTCTCAAGGAGGAGAACTAAAAATGCAATAATACCTGGCTAGACACATCATAGTGAAATTGATGGAAATGGGAAAAAATTCTTTAAAGAAGTCAGTGAAAAAGGCATTTCATATAAAGTAGAAAGTGAAGAAATAACTGCTATTTTTTTCAGAGACAGTATAGCCTGAAATAACATATTAAAACACCTGCAAAAATAATGCAAAATTGTTTACCAATTAAAATATAATTCAAAAATGGAAGTGTCAACTGAACATGGTAGCAGACGCCTGTAATCTCAGCACTCAGGAGGCTGATGCAGGAGGATTGCTATGAGTATGAAGCCAGCCTGGGCTACAAAGTGAGTTCAAGGCCAGTCTGAACTGCATAATGAACAGAAAGAAAAAAGAAGGAAAAAAACCCGAAAGTATCATAAATACATTTTCAAGTAAATCAAATCCAAGAAATTTATGTTTCTCAAAAGTTCAACCTCCAATAAAAGCAAAATAAACATTTTTTCCCACTGAAGGCCAATGACACCAGCTGGAAGCCCATATCTGCAAACAAAGGAAAACACCCCAACTGGTTAATATGTAGGAATGTGTAAAATATTTTATATTATTTATCTAAATATACATGTATGTGTATAAATTTTTGAAAGTATTGATATTCAAAGGAAAAATAATAAAATATGTTGGATTCTGCAGCATATATAAAAATGAAACATTTGGACACAAGACCATGAATATCATGAATGAATTAAAAGTAACTACACTTTTGTAAATTCCTGCACACTCTGAAAGTAGTAAAATATTATCTGAAGACAGAATGTGATTTATTTCAGATACAGATAGTGATTCTGAGCAATCTAAAAACAACATGAATAGGTCAAGGGTTTAATGATGATATGCAGGTTGACAGGGTTAAGAACCACCCAGCACATTAGTAGAGCACACTTCTAGCTTTTTGGGGAGGTGACTGAATGCTTGCTCTGTGATACTGGGTTATGAATATGTAATACTGAATCAGTCCACTGACTGGTTTAGTGTGGTTTGGGCAACGGGATTACTGAGGAGGAAACTCCCACTGTGGGTGTGGGTGGCACAAACCTATCACCAGGGGAATTCCTGTAAAGGACTTTCCCAAAACTTCCCAAAATGGATCCAGTTGGGATCCCAGTTAAGCAGTCTAAATAATTTATTAATGGAATTTTCATACTCCTGAAATTTATCCTTGAGACGGACCCCAAGGGAAGAGGGATATTGTACCTAGCTTTGTCTGCAGTGAGGTGCTGAGAGCATGGAGTGTTATATGATGATACGAAAAATTTTGTCTCAAGGCTGAGGCCAGTTTTTTTTCAGTGTTTTTAGCAGTAACCTAAATATCTTTATCAATTCTTGGAAATGTTAAAAGTCCCTGGGATTCAGAGCTGCTGGGAAACAAAAAAAAAAAAAAAAAAAAAAAAAAAAAAAAAAAACTGCATCTGACCATGTCACTGAGCAGTCTATACTGTGTGATTTCTGGTCAAGAAACAAAAGGAAAGTGAAGCAACAAGAAGACCCTAAAAATATAGGTATTTGTAAGTAATATGGTATGCCTCCAGGGTCAACCAGCTTTTGGCCCTGCTGTGCATTTTTGCGAAGATTGTGTTAGAATGCAGTCAGGCCTTTTGTTTACATAGCATCGAGAACTGCTCGTGTGCTAAAATTACAGAGTTGAGCAGTTGCAACTTAGACTTTCTGGCTCACAAAGCCAAAAATTCTACTTCTCCCTTTACAGAAAGTTGCCTACTGATGTATACCAAGTTCTCTGAAGACATCGATTTTAATTAGACAATTTTTTTAATTATTACAAAAATCTCTTATATGAATAGAAGTTCTCTTTCTAATGTTTGAGAAACTTCTATACTGAATTTCTCAATGTCTATGCTGTTTAACATTCCTATGAAGAGTGTGAGGACTTCCTTTTCCCTACAGCCTTACCAACATTTGCTAATGTTGTTTTTCATAATAGCCATTCTGAGTGGTGATGATTTTGTTTTTAATTTCCATTTCCTTATTCATGATTTCAGCTTTTTGTTTCCTTCCTGTTTAGTCAGGTTTTCCCCACTGTGGTGACTAAATATATTCTCAAACTTCTACTGTTCTCCAGGGATCTCCAAGAACATTGCTAGAACAAGGAACCTCTCGCTGAGCAATGATTCTTTATTGTGAGTAAGTATCTGAGCTAAGTCAGGGTGGAGTTAATTCATTGTCTGGGCCATAAATATGTGCTAGATGCTTTTCCTGTAGCTCAAAGTATGAGAAAGTTTCTTGTGACAGAGAAAAAAATAAGAAGAGGCAGGTGAGGAAGTATTATTCAGTGTCCTAGTGATTCATTTATTTTTAATACTGTGGCTTTATTATGATTCAGACCTAAAATGTCCCCTAAATGTCTCGTGTTTGGAAGCCACTGGATCTTGAGGACAATGTACTCCTCAGTGTATTAATCGATTGAAAAGTTCAGCAGCTGAATGTGCTGCTAGGAGGTGGGGCCTGGTTGGGAATGGTGGGTCACTGAGCAAGCGACATGGAAGTGTATCTTCTTGTTTCTGGCTCTTTCCTTCTCTCTTTGCTTCCTCACTGCCACGGGATGAGTAGCTGTCCTCTGCCAGCCCTTCCCCCATACAGTTTCTTCCCTGAATTCAACCAACCATGAAATAAGCACCTTAGTATCTGAGTCAAATAAACCACTCCGCATTTAAGTTGTGGATATAGGGTATTTCGGCCCAATGAAAATAAAGTGGCTAGCATAGGCTTCAAAATACCATATAATGCCTGTTTTACCCAAGCAACCTACTGTTGGGCCCATATATTGCTCACAGCTTTTGTTTTCCATCTGAGCATCCTAAAGAATGACAATGCATTTTTTTTTCTTATAAGCAATAGTTGTGAGATAAGATACATTCCCAGGTCCTAGGCTCATGACTTACACTGCAATTGAGAAAAGACACTAACTGAGACACACAGAGGATCTGAGCAAAGAAACACAATCTAAAATCGTTTTAAGTAGGACACCAATCGCATACTCTTGCTCTTAAATGTTAAGCATAGAAACTTTAGATTCAGATGATGAAGTCTGTAACAGATGCTCCATAGGGCTTAGCAAATGCAGCACTAGGCAGCCCACATTAAATTACAGGCATTCCAGCATGAAGCAACACACTGCAGAGAACTTGCTACCAACAGGTAACAGAATCATTTCAGTGAGCCAAAGCAAGAGAAGAAAGGATCCTGGTAGTACTCAGTCTCCAAAATCTTCTCTGTACCAACTACCCATGTCGTGGTAGCAGAAAGGACTAAGTATCTTCCAAAAACTTGACTCAAAATTTGAGATGAATAGTGCCAGAAATGTACCAAGAAGATATAAAACAAAAAAGGATTACTATTATGAAACTTTCTGAGGGAAGTAGGGCAGGCTTTCTTAACAGGGCTAAAATTGGTTTGAGACAGCAGAGTGTCTTAAATTTTTTAATCATTAGGTGCGAAGCTAAAATAATGGCCTTCTTGCACATCTTTGAATTTTCCACTGGCCTGAAAGGAAGGTGCACAAAGTTTTTCTATTAACTTACTCAGATGTGGAGTCAGAAGGGAAAAGGGAGGGGTAGATTTTAAAGCTGCAATTAAGATGAAAATCGGAGCCGCATTACTACGAATTTTGAGCATAGGAAACATAAACAAAACCACACACCAAAACATGATAGTAACACTTTTGAAAATCAAAAACTTCTAGACAAAATGTTACATAAAACACAAATAAGACTAACAGTTGACCTTGCAGTATAAATGAGGAGAATCATATAAAATGGAATACTATGTGTGATTTACTTATTTAAATATTTACTCTAAACAAAAATGTGAACATTAAAGATTAACAGGTAACACTCAGATTTCCTTTTCTAAAAAAATAAAGGTCTAAACAAATAAACTGTCTTTTAGTAATATATCAATATTATTTATTAGTTGTAACAAATATGCCACATGGATGTAAATTAATTGGGGGTAAATAAGTGTAGCAAATAAAGGAAAACTTTTATACTGTATTGTCTTCCTAATTCTCTGCACATCTAAAACTATTCTAAAACATAAAATGTTAAGATATATACACACATATATGTGCAAATTTTAAAGAAAATATCAGCATATTGATTTCAAAAATGGGTGGCAAATTCTGACAAACACAGTTTTATTCCAAGAATGCAAATAGTATTTATTGTTTGAAGTCAATAGAATTCACTTATTCACAGAATGAAATATAAGATACATACAAAAATCTTGATAGATACCGAAAATTTTCATTGCAACATCCAAACACCAAACTATTTTTTCATCAACTAGGAAGAAAAAGGAAACTTAATTTGCTAAATTATGTACAAGAGGAGTTCTACTGTAATCTTTCAGGCCAATCACAGTGAAGTACACAGATTATTTGGCAGAATTCATGGGGAAAGGAACCCTCCCAACATCAGATTCACAGCTAAGATGTAGCAGTTTTCTCAAGAATCTTTTAGCCAAGGACTCAGGCCTTCCTGGACCAATCACATTTGTACACATAGCTGCATTCCTAGCACACATACTTCCAGTTAGACACCTTATTAATGTCTCCTTAGCTGAAGCATTATCTAAGTTCCAAAACACCCAGTTATAATTATTGGCCCGTGGCTAATACACTTTTCTTCACCTTGATGCCATACTTTTTCATTATCAATATTTTCTCCCTTCTCTCAACCCAAGTCTACAAAACGACAGGAGACGTTATTTGCAGGAAGGAATATCTGTATCTTGAGAAAAATATGCTAGATGTTATCTGACCTTCATTAAGTGTTATTCTGTGGAGAGAAAGGAAACCATTCAATTCTGCATCTGTGTGTTAATATACTGTAGTCATCACCATTCATCATTCATAATGGTTAAAACCTTGAAAGTGTTTCCTTTGACAAAGGCAATAAGAAAAAATACCTGTGCTATCAACACTTTTGTGACAATAATTTGTAGTGAAGTCAGGTAAGAAATTGTAATACAAGATACTGAGAATTACAGATGATATATAGAAAATGCAAAGAATTTACCTATGTCTATCACCATTCACTAAAAAAAAGTCAAAATTGATCGAAGATCTAAATATTAAAACAGAAACACTAAATCTACTGGAAGAGAAAGCAGGTAGAAATCTTGAAGACATGGGGGTAGGCAGAGAGTTCATGAGCAAAACCCAAATAGAATGGGAAACACTTAAAAAGAATCAACAGCTAAGATCTCATTTTATTGAAAAGCTTTTTCACCTCAAAAGAAATCACTAACAGAGTGAAAAGACAATCCACAGAGTGGGAAAAATCTTTTAGCCAACTGTTCCTGACACAAAGGACTTCTATCTAAAGTATATAACGAAATTAAACAAATCAGACTCCCAAATTCAAAGACCCAATCCAAAAATGGGCAGCTGAGATGAATACATACTTTTCAGAAGAAGAAATATGAATGGCAAATAAATGCATGAAAAAATGCTCGACATTGTGGGTCATCCGAGAGATGCAAATTAAAACAACACTGAAATTCCATGTCACCCTAGTAAGAAAGACTATCATGCAGAAATCAACCAATAACAAATGCTGGAGAGGCTGTGAGGAAAAAGAAACCCTTCTCCACTGTCAGTGGGAATGTAGCCTGGTGCAACCACTATGGAAATCAGTGTGGCAATCTCTCAGAAAACTAGAATCAAAGCTATCATTTGACCCAACTATTCCACTTCTGTGTCTATTCCCAGAATTTAAAACATCATACCAAGCAAAATATGTGCAACTATGTTTATTGTAGCATAATTTGTAGTAGCTAAATCTTAGAAACAACCCAAATGCCCATCAACTGAGGAATGGATAAAAAAGATGCGGTATTTTTATGCAATGGAGTACTATTTGGCTATAAAAGATAAACTTGAGACATTTATAGGGAAATTGATGCAACTTGAGACCATACTCATAAGTGAAATAAATCAGACTCACATATATAAACATCATATTGTCTCCCAAGTATAAGAAGCTGAAAAAGTAAATAAAATCCAGAATTTACAATGGATACTGTGAAGTGGATGGGAACAATTCAAAAAGAAACTGGGATGGAGAAAGGAGAAAAGAAGTGAAAAGGAAAAATATATAAATATAAATATATTACATATATATGCATATATATATATATATATATATACACACACATACACACAAAACAGCTAAGATAGCTATACTACTGATTGGTATCAGTTCATTGAAAGGATAGGTGTTTGCCTATATTGTTTGATCAATTTTTCATGCCTATAGTCTGTAATAGGAGAAACTACTTTGAAAATACCTATACACAATGTACTAAGCATTGTTACTCTCCTACAATCTTATTTTGAAATTTTGTGCCATTGCTTTTTCTTTGCCATTAAAAAAAAAGAAATTAAAAGCAAACTTTTAGGGTAAATGATTTATCTTTACAGATTATAAAGTCCATATACTACAATTAATCTTGGCTCTTATAGTAAAATTAATCTTGATTAGTAACAAGTGATTTTAAAATTAAATTTAAAACAAATTCCATTTACAGCATCAAAAATATCAAGTACTCAAGTTTAATGAAAGATAAAAATAAATTTCTACATAAAATGCTACCGCAGTGCAGCACAATTTGTAATAGCTAAATCTTCGATACAACTCAAATGTCCATCTACCGAAGAATGAATAACAAAGATGTGCTATTTTATATAATTGAGTACTATCTTTTTTATTGGTAATGAATTTTTTATTCAGTTATGCATTGAATAATATCAATTTCCCTCTGAATCCTATATAGGTGCATGATTAAATTTTGATAAATTATTTTATTATTTTTATTTCACATTCTTAAAATTTTTCTGTTCAGATGTTTATTTGGACTATAATATTATAAATGTGTTCTTCTATGTCCCAATATATTATAATTCTGCCTTTTGCTTCTGATTCTTTGCTAAAATTCATTATAATCTGCCAGTATACATTGTTCGCTTTCTGTTTCATTAAATTTGAAAAAAAATATTTTCCACAATATATTAAAATAAAAATCAAGTTTCAGTCTCTTCACAAGTACTAATTTATATTCTCTGGGTTTTTTTTTTTACCACAACAACTGAGCTTTCTTTTCGGATTTTTGCTGCAGCTTCTGCTTTGGATTCATATTTAGCAATGAAGTACTATGTAGCAATCAAGAAGAATGAACTTGAGATGTTTATAGGTAAATGGTTGCAATTAGAGACCATACTCATAAGTGAAATAAATCAGACTTGAATATGTAAATAACGTGTTCTCTCCCCAGTGTGAGAAGCTAAAACACACACACACACACACACACACACACACACATATATATATATATATACACACACTTTTCAATGAATTAAGAGTATAACTGTCTTAACTATCATAGTTATACTCTTAGGTCATTGAAAAGATTTATATGATAGTTAAAACAGTTATATACTTAGTTCATTGAAAACAAAGATTTGTGCTAATATTGTTTGGAAAGTTAAATGCAGATATCTTGTACGCTGAGTAACTAATTTAAAAATACCAATAAGCAAAGTATTAAATATTGTTACCCTCTAATTATTGTGCTGAAATTTTGTGGCTTTTTTCTCTTTAAAATAAAAAGAAATAAATAAAAATAAAATGTTACCAAGTATTACTAAATAAATTGAAGACTCAGATAAATTAGAGAATAAACCCTCTTCCTACCTTAAAATGTAGTGTTCCTTCTAACTGTATTTTGGTAGCCATCATATAAATGGATAGAGAGAAAGAATTAGTTCTAGTGTTTTATAGCATAACTATAGACCAATGGAGCATAATGGATGATTCAGAAAGCCATAGTTAGCAGTCATATGATTAATGACAAAAGTGTCACTGCGACACACTGAAGAATGGACCATGTTTCCAGTAAGTGGTACTAAATCAACTGAATATGCATATGAAAAGCAATGAACTCAAACCCTTCCTCACATCACACACAAAATCAAATCTATGTGATTCATAGGCCTAAATGTAACATTTTGAAAATTAACTTTCTTCAAGGTAAGAGAAAAAAATATATTTTTGATCTTTGGGTGGGCAAAGATTTTTAAAGAGCTCACAAGTAATTAACCATAAAATAAACTGAAGCATCTACAGGAACTTTATTAACAGCTAACCAAATGGTGTGTCAGAAGAGACAACCCAAGGAGTAGGAAAAACTGTTTGCAACACATAAGTTTGACAAAGGCCTTGTGTCCAGATTATGTGAAGAATTTGTGTGAAGAAATATGAAAGGCAGTTACATCACCATGAATAAAATTCTTGACCAGTCATTTGAAACAAAAGTATACACAAGTGGAAAATAAATACATGAAAATGTTCTTGGCAAATTAGTTATAAAACAAATGCAACTGACACTTAATATAATGCCACCTTGTAGACCTCAGAGAGGTTACAACAAAATGAAAATATCAAAAGTTGATAAAGATATAAAATCAGGAAAATTTCTCTATTGTTTATATGACTATATATGATTACAATAAATTTATAAAACTGCTTGAATTACCTACTAATATTGAAAATATGCATCTCCTATGATGCAATAATTCAAATGTTAAAGGTATACACAAGAGAAATGTACTAAAAGCCATGGTCAAAAGTGTGGCAGCATTATTCATAATAGTCAAAAGTTGGAACTACCTCATATATCTAACAATAGTACAATGTATATATAAAATGTTATGTAGTCAAATAATGGAATACAACATAACAACGTAAGAAGAAGTATTGATTACACGTATCATAAAGGATTAACATCACAATTGTAATATAGAGCAAAAGAAATCAGACACACGAATGCATAATACAAAGTGTATTACATTTGCACGAATTTCTGTAAGGAAAATGTATTTTGTGGCAATAAAAATCAGTATGGTGGTTTAATTTTTTTTAGGGGAAAAGATATATGACCATTAAGAACTGGGAAAAGGCATGAAGTAGATGTGGAAGTGATTTTCTAAAATGTTAAATATTGATCTGGCTAGTGGTTATAAAGATACCTTAATTTTAAAAATATCTTCAACCGTATGCTGTGATATATGTGCTTTTCGTGGATCTATTTTACTGAAAGTTCCATTTTTGTATGACATGGAAATAATATGATAGAATAGTCCCAATGAAAATGTGGCTGCTGAATATCAACATAAAAAAATAAAACTATCTATACTTAATGTATTATTTGCAAGTGGATTCTAGATTATAAAATATCTAAATTTAAATCTTCAAAATATACAATAAATTGACAATTATTAAACATTCAAAAATAGGGACAAATTTCAGTTACATAAGGGCAAATCGCCAAATATTTATTCAATATTTGTCTGTCCAGTAAATATATATTCTGTTTTTTATATAATAAAAAAATTTCTAGGTGCTATGGTTGTAGTAATGATCTAAACATACAAAAGATATGTCTCCATCTCATGGAGTTTATATTATAATGGGAGGAAAGAGAATAAAAAAAGTAAATATACAAAATACACACTACATTTAATGAAGGAATGTCATCAGAGGAGGACAAAATAACATCCTGCAACTGGGAAGAAAGTTGTAATTCTTACGTATACTTGGAAAGAAATGTCTCGCAATCACGTGACCTCAAAAGGAATAGCTTAAAGAATGAATTATATGGAAATGTCTCTAGAAAAGCAAGAAATAAAAGTAATGGCCCTGAAAATGGAATACTCAGTGTGCTCCAAAAAGAGAAAAGAGACCTATGTGGCGGCAGTGAAGTGAACAGAGGGAGTAGAACTGGAAATGAAGTCTAAGAGCTACAGAGGGCAGAAGAGTGGTTGCAGAACTGGGCAAAAGAGGGTTTTACAGGGATGTAGGGACTACTGCAAAAACTCATGGTTTTACTCTCAGTGTAAAGGAAACCATTAGAGGAATTTTAGTACAGCAGTGATGTGCTCTATCATAAATGTTTCCAGAAGCACTCTAATTTCTGTAAGGAAAATGGAGTGAAAGAGACAAGCAAAAAAGCAGGTAACTGGATAGGAAATGCTCTTAGTGATCTGCACTAGAGATGACAGTGATCGGAACCAGATTGGTAGGAAAAATAACCAGTGTGGTTAAGTATTTGATGGGGCCTGGAGAATTTTTGAAGCTAAAAGCAAGAGAATTTTGTAACTGACCACAGGCAAGGTATTATTTTCTAAAAAGAGATGTCTAAAGGATGAAGGTGAAACTGCACAGATGGATATATAGACATATTACTTACTAAGAGTGAAAAATGTAACACAAGCATAGGTTGCAAAACTATAAACCATAAAGAAAACAGCGTGCATTGATGTACGTTGACTACATTGATGTAAAAATCTGTTTAAAAAAGAAAACTATAAACCATATTGAAAGGCTGGCTGCACACAGAGACACCGCATATTCTCACATATGTATGAATTCTAACATGCTGATCTCAAAGAAGTAGATGATAAAATAGTGATTTACTAGACCCTGAGAAACGTGTGGAGGAGAGAGAGATGGAGAAATGATGGTTGATGGATGTAGGAGACAGTTGATAGGAAGAATAACTTCTAATGTTCTATACCACAGGTGGATGAGTATGATTAACAATATTCAATTAAAAATTTCAAAATGTCTAGTAGGATTTTGAGTGTTCGTAACACAACAAAACTACATGTGCTTGAGGTGATATTTATGCAAATTACCATGACTTGACCATCACACATTGCATACATGTATCAAAATGCTGCAACAACTTCTAAATATGTACAATTGCTATAATACACACATACATGCACATGGGCACCTGTACACACTCAAGCCACAAGCCACAGTCAGGGAGAATGCATTAAAATTTCTATCAATCTTAAAATTACTCTAAATGACAGAAATGGTAACTACTGCAAATAAAGAATTAAAGCTATTAAAATCAGGTAAGCCATATGACAGTAGATCTAAGGTAAAGAGGGAACAAATGTCCAAATAAATATGAACATGATCCACATTATCAGGAAAATGTGGTAACATTAAAGGCCAAAATGATCATTTCACACAGATCAGCATTGAGTAAATTCAAAGATATGACAGCAGCAAATGTTGGCAAAGGGTATCAATCAAAGGAAACCCACATGTGCTAATGGTTATCACAGGCCTAAACTCTAAGCCCACTGTAGCACTAGGTTTTACACCTACCAATGTACAAAGTCAACCCCCACAATATTACAGTCTTTCTGGGGAAACAAACTCCTGCGAACTGGCAGTTATGCTTAAATTCGTATCAACACAAAAGTAGATAAGTTCATTGTATTTGTCTAAAATGGGATTCACTGTAAAATAGTTAAAATGAACTAACTAGAGCTGCAGAATAGATAGAAAACTTGACAAACATTGTACATCTAACAAAATACTTTGAGGTTTAAGTATCATGTCCCTCAGTATATATATACAAGTGAACCAAAGAATACAGGCTAAGTTGCTCAGTTTTATAAACTGGATGCAGGATTTTAATTCAGCAACAAATCAATATGAATTGCAGTTTCATATTCTTTGCATTACTGTATAGAACTTTCAGGAATTGTCAGTTAAGATGAAGCAAGTGAAATGACAAAATATTTTTCCTTCTGACTAGGCCACAAATCTAAATTGTCATTCTAAGTTCATTTAATTGTGAAGATATAACATGACTAAAATGGAAAACAGGTTTACAGTTTAACATATATAATGTTGACATCAATATTTTTTTCTTCAGACCTCATTTTATATTTAACTATACTGATACACCTAAAGATGTACAATTTCCTCTTCTATGTAGATCAATACTAAGAATGGTATTGATTCTTTCCATAATCTCATCCCCAAAGTTTTTGAAACAGTGGTTCCATATAATATTGAGGAATGTCTGCTTCAACCTTCAATTACAGCAATATCATCACCATGTTGTATGATATTCAGATTGACCTTTTTCCAAAGTATCAATGTACTCATTTAATATAAAGCAGTACTCTTTTCTATTTATAGATAGCTCATAGTTAAATGTTAATAAAATCTTGCCTTGGGTATGTACAGTGCATATATTTAGTTGCATAATAATGCTAATACTGACCAATTTTTTATTGGTTGTCTTTCCAAGAAACCATCTCTACTCTGTAAGTCAATAGTTGACTCAACTGTACTTCGTTATAAGTATTTTTCAGCAAAAGCATTGTACTGAAAGAGCAAAACAATAGAAGATTTTATATGAACATACATGTAATTACAACGCACTCAGATGCCTATACATTTATATAATGTTTAAGGGAAAACAAATATACATACAAAGTCAAAAAATATATTCTCCTAGAAGAAAGTCTTAAAAAATTGTTATTTCTCAAGTTCGGACTAAATTTATTTTATTTGAGTGCCTAAATAAAGAGTTACTTGTGTAAACCTCCAAATATAATTGTTTAAATGTAGGTGGGAAAAATAAAAAAAGACAAATGAATAACGCTCTAAATTCAGCAGTCAAATCAGACAGACACTCCAATTAGAAAATGGTTGAAAGACTTGAAATACTTGACAAAAAGTCTTGTCTACTAAAGTTACAGGTTTGAAAAATAAACACAGGGAACATTATTTGCCTTCACATTAATGCAAATTAAAATCACAAAGCAATGCCTTTTCATAACAATAAAAGAGCTAAAATAAAACAGGTATTGACAGTACAAAAATCTGGAAAGGATTCTGAGAAACTAGGCCCTTCATACATTGCTGATAAGGATATGAAATCATATAGCTATCTTGGAAAATAGTTTGGTACTTTTGCATACAATATGCTACAAACATGTAACTACCATATAACCCACAAATTTGACTCATCGTCATTTATGTTACGTAAATGGAAATTTATGTTCACAGAAATATACTTATACATGAATATTCACAGAAGGTGAGGGGTAAGGTCAGTGATGGGGTCTTGGGGTCTTGGAGCATTCCTGGGGACCTGTGTACACAGGAGCAGTTATGGAGCCTGAGTTCATGAGAGCTAGTCAAACAGTGGTGGATATAGGGCAACTCTGGACTGTGGGTCTGTTGAAAGGAGAGACTGGGAGGGCTGGCCTAGAGGATACAGCCATGAGAAATTGCCTTTCACTAGGAAGTCCCAGAAACAAATTTAACAGGTCACTGCCTGGTATTTGAGGCCAGGGTTGCTGATTTGGTGTCATGGTACGATTGCAGTGTGGAGGCTTGGGCACTGGATTGGAATTGGGCATGCATGAATCTTGCATCCATACTACAGCTGTGGGGGTTGGCTTTGTATGCTGGTAAGTATAAAACCTAGTACTGCAGTAGGCTTAGAGTTTAGGCCTGTGTGAACCAACCTAGATGCCAGGGCTGTGGGGAACTGTGTGACACTGGGTTTTACTGGGGTAGACCTGTCATTGGGATCTCATACAAAGTCCCCTTTCCTTCACCTCGTCAGAGGCTATCTCTACCCATGCTGTGCTAATTGAGCTTCCTGCAGGGCTGATATGGGTAATGAAATCTCTTTCCTCTCATGTCCAATGCATGTTTTCTTGTTGCTATGCTCCAGTAAAATGTAATCTCTTACTTTGTCTCCTTTGCTCTTGTTAAGGTATTTTGATACATTCAAGGTTGTTTAAATTGATGTTTTTACAGAAAAGCAAGTGCTAATGACTCCTATTCTATCATCTTGTTGACATCCTCTCCCCTTATCAGTATATAAATATACATAATATTTAAAATGACAAAGCAATAGGCATAGGAGACAAATCAGTCATTGCAAGGGGTGGCAGATGTGGGAAGTGGCTGAGCTGGAGATCAATTACATGAGTGGGGCTAGAGCAAGGCCAGCACTGAGAACACAGAGTACCCAAGGTGAGCCAGGTGAAAAAGCTGTTCCATCTCAGAGAACACCAGGTGCCTGAGGTGAACCAGGTGAATAAGTTGTTAGGCAAAGTGGTTTCATCTGACACCACCCTACCAAGTGTATCCATAAAAGTGCTGCAGTGGTTGGCTGGCTGTTTTTCTCCCACCAGGAGAGGGAGCACCACCTGACCTCAACTTTCTGGATTCTGACTCTTGTCTTCATTTCTTCATCCTCCACCATTCGCCCTCTGGAAATTTTAAGAACTGCCCTGGACATGGCATGCAGAAAGGGGCATTAGTACCAGAGTGTGGCACAAGACAGTTCCTTTACATTTAAGAATAGTTCCGTATCTTGATTGTGCTGGTGTTCATACAAATATGAAGTAAAATGTTATAAAATTCTACATATACACAAATAAAAGGAGGACTGCAAAAACTGGTGAAATCTAAGCACAGTCTATAGCTTAATGAACTGTATCATGTCAGTTTCTGGTGTTGAATAATATAGTTACATAAAATATTATCAGTATAGAAAGTTGAGGGAGAGGAATCAAGCCCCTTTGTGCTGTTTTTACCAAGAAACCTTATCTAAAATATTTCAAAATAAAAACCTGTAAAATCGTAAAACAAAAACCAAGAAATAATTATATTTGGAAATATATAATTTATGTATAAAAATAAATGTATTTTTGAAATGCTGGCAAGATACGTGAAAATCCTAGTAGTTGAAAAAACAAACTTAAAAAAAAATAACTTCTGGTGGCTATTTCTACTTGGGGATGGAGCAGCTAGCAATTGCCTAGTTTTTGTATTATAAATAGCTGTAAAAGTGTAGTAGATGTATAAAATAATGGTCAGTTAGCAGCATATTATTATATGGTTATGAATCATGATAAAAAAGAAAAGATGAAGTGACCTAAATATTCCCCCAGCCTAAAAACTTTGGAGGGCTATATGAAAAGGAGAGTCTCAAACACAGTATGAAGAACTAAATGAATGGAAAATGTCAAGATTCAAGACAAGGTTCTGCAGATGTCTGAAATTGTACTGCAAGGTAAAAAAGAAATGTGCAGAAATGGAGATTTAGAATTCTCCTTTTCGAGTCTCCTCAAATGTGTAGCTGAATAATAGTAATGTCATGTTGCAAGTGCACAAGTTTGAGTCTCCACGCTGTTAAGTATAAGAATCATGGAGAACAACAGTAAAAAAAAATATTTACCAAATGTGAAAATGCTCACATATGAGTTCATACTAGGAAAAACGGCAAATCTTGTCAAACTCTGTGATGTTCTGTAAGTACATCCTTTAGCAATGGAGCCAATTTAGCATTAAAGCAAAGAATACTTCAAACTCCCTGACAAAGTGTGAAATCAAGGCTTCAGGGGAAAAAGGAACTCTTCACCATTGTTCTTGGGAGTATAACAATGACTATGGAAATCTGTATGGAAATTTCTTGCAAAACTAAAACTAAAGGTTCCATTTGACCCAGCTATTTCCCTTCTAGTTATTTTTCCAAAAGAGTTTAAAGTCATCACTCTGCATTAATATATGTCTACTCATGTTTGAAACAGCTCAGTCTATAATAGCTAAATCTTGGAAACAGCTTACATACCCAGCAACGGATGCATGGATAAAGAAAATGTGGTATTTGTATATACTGGAGTACTACTCTTTCATGAAGATGAATAAACTTGAGACATTTTTAGGTAAGCAGATGCACCTTGAGACCATAATCCCAAATGAAATAAATCAAACACACAATTTTTAAAATATCATTGTTTCTCTTATGTAAGAAACTCAAAGTATAAACAATGAGCAACATACAGGGTGGGCATTAGGTAGAAGAAAAAAATTGTTGAAATGGGAAGAGGAACAATAGATGGGGGAGGGAAAGGAGGGAAAATGAATTTAAAGGGAAAACATTAAGGAAAAAATGGAAATAGAGCTCTTGTAGATGGGAAGGAGGAGAAGGGTTGGAGGGAGGAGAAGGGACAGGGATAGTAAAAAGAATTGAGATGTGGTATGTACATGGACACATCTCCCGTAGTAAAGGTGCTCATTATATATTGCCAACATGTACTAATAAAAAATAAAATGAGACTGATACTCATGTAAATTAACTGTCTTCCAGAACAACAGCAACAAATACCATATTACAAAATCGAGACAATCAACAACATAGAATCAAAAATGTCCCGCACGTGACCAAAATTACTATATATGTGTTAAAAATAGGGTAATGATTTGGATACTGTAATTTAATGTATACAGAATCACAAGGAATCAAATTATCAAGTTACTACACAAAGGCCTTAAACACATATTACAATAATAAGTTTTAAAATGTAATAAGAGATCAATACATAAATAGAACTATAAAATATTTAAGTAGACACTCCAGTACATAAAGAATATATCAAAATTTTAAAATTTAATGTATGAATTTCAAAAGATTACAAGTGTGGAAAAAGAAAGGACACTTACCATGTACACAGACAATGAGAATTATTCAGACTGGTGTACACAGATAAATATGAGCCATAAAGCCAAAAGTGATTCCTTGAGCAGTGAGACAATATTGATGCTCCAGGTAGGTGATGTTGCAATAATGAAAGAAGAGAATGAAGTTTGGCCAAGATAAAAATATCTCAAGAAAGAAAGTTCTGCTTATATTGATATTGGTGAAAAATAGAAGCTCATATCTTTGAAGATCAGCAAACCCAAAACAAGCAGTATAAAGGAAAAGAAAACTATACCAAGGCATGTAACTAAATTGGTAAAAAAAAATAATAAAAAGGTAAAAATCTTTGAAACATGCAAATAAAACGATGCGTTATATAGAGGGAAAGAACATGGGAAATAGGAAGCTAGATCTTTCTCAGAGGAGAAAAAGTGTTAAGAAATGGAAGGAGGCAGGAGAAAAGAGAGAAAAAGGGGATTAAAAAGGAATTAAGGAATGTCATGTACATGTACCAATTCCCCAAAAGGAATGTAAACATTATCTTCTACAGACATGTCCTAATAAATTGTTTTTAAATTCCAAAAGCATATTTATAGCTCAGTTTACATCAGAAAACAACACAAACTAAAAGACAATGGAATAAAATACTAAACATGTGTAAATTATATATTCACCAAAAATAATCTTTAACATGAAGATAAAACAAATACATTTTCGGGAATATGAAAGCAGAAACAACCTATGAGCAACATTCTACAATAGAAGAAATGTTGAAGGGAAGGTTTTAAGCCTAAAATATTATAATAAATGAAAAATCAGAATCAACATTAAAAAGGAGACCATTCAGAAATTATGAATATATAAGAGTTTTTGTCCTTATTCTTAATTTCTTCAAAATACAAACAAGAGTAGCACCTATTGCTCAGAATGTAGATAGCTGGAGTGAGACAGCTAAATGGAGAATTGAGGGCAAGTAACATACTTTATAACAACTGGAAGACATGGAATCAAGAGAAAATTGCCCTCATTCCCAGGCTTTTGTGCACAACATGTGCCCAGTGAAAAAATTAGAAGCACAGAGATCTAAAAATGCCTTTTATATGACGCAGACCTTGTGGTATAGTGAAACTTTTGTGGTGGGAAAAGATCAAAGTCATACCTAGAACCTTCTCCTTAATCTCTCACAGGAAACACAAACTCTAAGCTTCTGGGGGCTAGAACAGCTAACCCTGGTGCTAACACATAATGGCAGAAGGAAGGATCACAACAATATCAATACAATAACAATACCTAGGGAAAAGGCAAGTAAACTTCCGGGTCCAAACTCATTAGAGATTCCTAATCACTGAGATAGAGAGAAGGTCACTGCAAACTCCCACTTCCCAAACTATGGGTCATGAGGCATGTGCCAAAGGCTAAACTAAGACAATGGAAATTGTTCAGAGATTGAAAGATTCAATATTAAGATGCTAACTCTCAAAATTAATGTGTAGCTTAAAAGTGATCTCAACTGGATTTCCAGAATAATTTTGTAAGATAACAACCAACTCACTCTACAAATGTGGATGATACTGGAGAAACAATTTCAGTAAACTTTTCCATAAAATTAAGCAAGATAGCTTGGAATTTAAAAGCAGATTCTAGAAACAGACTACCTAATCCATAAATACATCCACAAAAGTATAATCTACTGATTTATGACAAAGGTGCAAAGGCAATTCATTTATGAAAGGTAGGATTTGAAACAAATAATGCTGAAAGATCTGGTCATCCATAGTGAAAAAAATGAAGAATTAACTGCAGCTTGCAAAAATTAATTTAAAGAGTGTATAGATCTTTATATAAAACTTAAAAACTATGAATTTTCTAATATGAAGAATAAGGAAGATATTTCTGACTCCAGGCAAATAATTTATAGAAATGGCAACTACATTTTCATGCACAAAGTCAAAATTAAAAATTAGAATTTTTCAGTTTTTAAAGTGTTAACTCTCTTAGAAGATATTTATAGGAGAAGAAACTAACAAACCACAGGGTGGCAGACAATATATGTACATTACACATTTTAAAGGACTTGTAGACAAAATATAAAGATACCTCTTAAATCTCTTAAAAGATAAAAAACAACTAAATAATTAAATGGAAAAAAGGTATGAATAATTAGTTAACATGAGAAGTAAGCATTTTCAGCTTTATATTTTTAGTAAAGAGGGAAGTGAAAACTAAAAGCACATTACAATATCACTTCACACTGACTAGAATAACTACAAACCAAACAAATAATTGAAAATAAGAAATGTTTGTGAAAATGTTGAACAACAGAGAGTCTCATGCATTGATGACTGTAAGGCAAAACTGTGTAGCCACTTTGGAAAACTGACAGCATTTTATAGAGTCTGTACACCGCATTGACCATAACTCAGAAAGCCCACTGTTAGGACCCTCCCCAAATGAAAACTCACAGTCATATAAAAACCTACATGTGATTATTTACAGCACCTTTATTCCTAACCAATAACAAGTCTGAATAACATAAATGTCCTTCAATCAGTAGTGGATTAATAAACTGATCTAGTCATGTAACAGGTTGCTACAGGTAGTAGAAATCATGAACTTGAAACTCAATGATAACAGCTAATTCAAAATGCATTTTTATAAATGGAAAGAGTCAATCATAAGAAGACTAAAAAATACTGTGTAGGACACATATCACTTACTGTACAAGTTCATTTCTCTGACACCGTGAAAAGGGAAAATCTGTAGGCACTGACAACAAATTGGTGACTTTCAAGGTTCTATGGTAAAACAATCAGAATAGAGAAAATTAAAATAAATAATATAAAAGTAAAAAAAGAAGGGCAATCTACTCAGGACCCCTTCTGTGTCTTTCCCGAATAGAAGCTTGCTTTTTTTTTTTTTTTTTTTTTTTTTTTTTTTGCAGCACCAGGGATTGAACTCAAAACCCCATGCCTGCCAGACTGGCACTTAAGCCACTGAGCCAAACTCCCAGCCCTAGTGTTTTGAGGCAGGGTCGCACTATGTAGCTCAAGTCGGCCTTGCGCTCGCGTTGCAAGGAGTGATAGAATGGTCCTATATCTTGATTTTGGTGGTGTATACAGGTTCCTATGCATTTGTCAAGATAACTAAAATTACAAATAATTAAGAATGAATGCTATTGTGTGTGAATTAAAAAGTACAAATGGCGATATTTTTAAGCCTCACGAATGTTAGGCAGGCACGTAAGCCGCTGAGCCAAACCCCCAGTCCTAGTTTTTTGAGACAGGGTTGCATTATGTAGCTCAGGTCAGCCTTGCCCTCACGTTGAAGCCCAAGCCAGCCTCGAACTCGCAACGTTCCTCTTACCTCAGCCTCCCGAGTGCTGGGATCAAAGGCGTGCGCCACCATGCCTGGCTAACAAGAACTGTTAAAGGAATTTCTTTACTCAAAAAAAAAAAAGTATCTACCAAAATGAATGGCACTAGAAATGGTATAAATATATATAAAAAGCATATTGATTTCTGCCCTATTTTTAATTGTCTGGCTGCCTACAGTAAAAGTAGAAGCAATGTATTATGTGTTTACATTGTAAACATAAAGTGAAGAGAACAGAACAAATATCGAAGGCAAAAATTCAGAATATATACTTTTAATAGAACACATAAATTAGTAGAATACTGTACATACAGTATGATTAATAAGAGAAAACTAGTTTAAATACCACAGCAAACATTACTTCAAAAATAAAATAAATGAACATAAAATGTAATTAAAATAAATAATATAAAAGTAAACAAGGAAGGGCAATCTACTCAGGACCCCTTCTGTGTCTTTCTCGAATAGAAGCTTGCTTTTTTTTTTTTTTTTTTTTTTTGCAGCACCAGGGATTGAACTCAAAACCCCATGCCTGCCAGACTGGCACTTAAGCCACTGAGCCAAACTCCCAGCCATAGTGTTTTGAGGCAGGGTCGCACTATGTAGCTCAGATCGGCCTTGCGCTCGTGTTGCAGCCCAAGCTGGCCTCAAACTCACAGTGCTCCTCCTACCTCAGCCTTCCGAGTGCTGGGATTAAAGGTGTGTGCCACCACGCCCGGCTAGCTTTCTTTCTTTCAATAAATATATTCCACTCTTTAAAAAAAGTAAACAGTGCCACCCTGTCTCAAAAAAGCCAGGGCCGGGAGCTTGGCTCAGTGACTTAAGCGTCTGTCTGACAGGTGTGAGATTGAGTTCAATCCCCAGTGCCACAAAAAAAAAGAAAAAAAAAAGGTAAACAGCAATGTGCTGATTACTGTTACTCTCCTATTGGCTTGTTGTGAAATTGTTTTGTTTTATTTTAATTTCTTACTTTTCTTCTCTTTAAAATAATATATATATATATATATATATATATATATATATAAAGAAAAAGTAAACAGGAGAAGAGTAACAAAGAACAAATGAAATAAATATATAAACATTGCAAGGTGGAAGAAGTTAAACGAACCATATAGATTTGCACTGTACAGTATTCTGATAATCTGACATGTTATTTGTAACAGCCAGAACTTTATTTTATTAGTACACGTCTGCAGTACATATTGACTAAACTAATTGTGGGCAGTTGGTACAAAAGTTTTCTAAGGTTCTGCTCTGTAGTTATAGGGTAATATAGGAAGGACAGATCTGTAGTTGAAAGACAACAAATTGATAAATCATAGAACGTCTTTTTTAAAACCCCATAATTGCCAGGGATGTAGCTCAGCAGCACAGCACCTGCCTGGCAAGCATGTGATTGTGAGTTTGATTTCCAGTACCAAAAACAAATACAAATAAAAATAACTAAAACCCCATAATTGATACCATAATTAATGGGGGACATGTAACTTTTTTATCATAAGACCCAGAAGAAAGTAAATAAGTCCTTTTTAAACACTTCTATTCATAAAGAAGCAAGTAACTTCTCAGACTGCAGGTTCCAGCCCTGCTTCGGCAACTTAGCAAGCTTCTGTCTCAAAATTTAAAAAAAAAATAAGAAAAGAAAAGAAAATTAAAGGACTGGGAATGTAGCTCAGCGTGAAGGCTCTGAGTTCAATCTGTACTTTATAATACTAAAAGAAAAACCAGACAAAGAAGAAATAAAATAGTTTGAGCAGATGACAACAATTAAATCGGCACAGAAAAGGCTAAAGCATCTCTAAAAATGTACTAAAACTCATAAATGAGTTTGCCAAAATCACCAGATACAAAATTGCTGTAAACAGCGCTTGTATTCTCACACACTAACAATGAACAATTGGTAATAAATACTTTAAAAGTAACCATTCTATTAGTATCAGCAATGTGTGAATAAGTATCTAAAAAGAACAGGTGAAGCTGGGCATCTTGGCACAGGCCTGTAATCCCAGCACTCCGGAGGCTGAGGCAGGAGGATTGTTGCAAGTTCGAGACCAGTCTGGGTTATAAAGTGAGTTCAAGGCCAGTCTGAACTGCATAGTGAAACCCTATCTCAAAAAAAAAAAAAAAAAGAACAGGTGAAAGTAATTTTTAAAACATCCTAATATGGAGTGACATACTGTGTTCATTGATTGGAAGAGGCAGTATTATATTACTAGCATATCAGTTGTCCCCAAGGTTGATCTAGTGATTTGACACAATAAATTAAAATTTCACCAAATATTTTATAAATAAATAAATTCAGTCTAAAATTTGGAACATTACAGAAATTTTTAAATCAAAAGAAAATGGAAAAACAACGAAGTTGGAAGATTCACACTACATGATCTCAAGACAATATAAACATATGCTAATCAAGAAAATCTGGTTCTGACAAATGAACAGACAGACAGGGTAAGTAGAACACAACTGAGAGTCCAAAAATACAGCTATAAATACGTGGCAAAATAATTTTTGATAAAAGTATGATCTTACTTAATGGAGAAAGGATAAACTTTTAAACAACTATTTCCAGGATAAATATCTGCATGGGAAAAAAACTCACTCATGTCCTAAGTAGAACTATTTAAAATGAATCACAAGTCTAAATGTGAAACCTGAAACCATAAAAATTCTAGAAAAATGGTAGACAATTTCTTAGAAAATTAGAGTAAGCAAATATTTGGTATGATACTAAAACTATGAAAGACAGTATCAAGAAAATTAAAGATAAGCATTTATTGTAATGTAGATATAAAATATTCCTCAAAGTCTCATATCATCAGAGTTTGGAATTTTGGAATGTGATTGTATCGTGAGGGTGCTAACCTCATCAATGAGTCAATCCACTGATGAATTCATAGTGGAATTGGCTATAAGGCAGTATAGAGCTCAGTTTGAGGTAGTAGGGCATACCATTGAAATGTTTGTCTTTTCAGTGGCTCCTGTCTTTCTGTTTTCCAGTTGCCACAAAATGAGGAGCTTTTCCCCATGCTACAATTTTGCCATGATGTTTCTGCCTTGGAGTTAGGTGACTGTGGACTGAACCCTCTAAAATTATAAACCAAAATAAAACTCTTCTTCTTTAAATTGTGTGTGTTAGGTTATTTTGTCCCAGTAATGAAAAGCTAACTAATGCGCCCTTAAACCAAGTAAATTGGGGGTTGATTTCTGACTATTATAAAAGTATGTGTTCACATAACTTTAATTGTTAAGTAGTTTCTAATGTTTATAAGGAAAGACAACAGACCAAAAATAGCCAACAAAATACTGAAAAGGAAAGTAAAAGCTGGAGGATAATTCTCCCCAATATAAGACTTAGTATAAGGCTATGATGAGAGAATTTGGTATTTTCAAATTAATATATGCATTGGTCAGTGGAATAAACTAGAAAACCCAGAAATATACCAACAGCAGCGTAGTAAAATAATCTTTGACAGTGGCCAAGGCAATTCAATGGAGAGAAACCAGTCTTTTCAGAAAATGGTATTAGAAAAATTGAACTTCTGTAGGGATTCTGCAAGCAAAGGGAAAATAAAGGGACACACACACCAAATGTCAGCAAAATGGCAGGCAGTTTTTATTGAGATAAAGAACAAAGAAACTCATATTGCATGTGCTTAGATTATATAACTTGTTTGCTTCTTGTCCTTATAGAACCTCATGCTCTTATCTTGAGGGGATGTTTCAAGGTCTACACTTGCTATTAAGACATTGTCAACTGGATGTGTCCAGGACAAGATGGAGTCAGTGCAGCTTCTCTATAAACTTCAATATACAAATAATTGCAACTGGACACAATACTTAAAACCGATAATACTAACTCAAAGTCTAGGATGTATCTATCTATCTATCTATATATGATATATCTTTATATAAAATCCAAAACTGCAAAATATCTAGGAGCAAACACAAGAAAATCTGTGTTACCTGAGATTTGGAGGTGAGTTTGTAGGTAAAATACCAAAATTATGATCCACAAGACAAAAATTGATTAATTTATAGAATTCTATAGAAATTATAGAATTCTATTGTAATAAAATTACATTTTATTTTAGTAATAAACTCTGTGAAAGGTACTGTTAACAAAATGAAAATACAAACCACATCCTGAGGGGAAACAGTTGTAATATATATATCTAATGAAGGACTTCCATCCAAAATACTGTATAAGAAACTCTTAGAATGCCATGATAAGACAACAACCCAATTTGTAAAATGTACAACTAAAGACTTGAATCAACACTGCACAAAAGAACATTTGGGGATGGTGAATAAACATATGAAAAGGAGCATAATAGTATCCATCATTAATGAATTGCAAATTAAATCAACAATGAAATAACACCATATACCCCTAAGAATGGCTAAATTACAAAGCAAAACAATCTGATACTACTAATTGCTGGTGAGGATATGGAACAACAAGAACTCTAATTATTCTTGGGGGTGCAAAACGATCTATTAACCTAAAAAATAGTTTGGTAATTTTTACAAAGCTGTAGGACAAAAACATGATCATGTTCAATAGATGCAGAAAAAGCGTGTTACAGTATTCATGATCCTTGATTACATTATCTCAAGAAACTAGGAATACAAAATAATTCCCCTTATTTGAAAAATGGCTCATTAGTGAAAGGACAAAAGATTCCCTCCTAAAATGAGGAATAAGAAAACAACTTGCTTTCTCACATCATCTCTATTTAATATCATGCTGTAAATTCCAGTCAATGTAGTAAAATAGAGCTTTTTATCCAAACTTAACAAAAAAATGTTTTACTCTAAATAATACCATCAAAAAATAAAAGAACCATCTCCAGAATCAGGAGAAAATACTCGTAAATAGAATATATGCTGAAGAATATATAAATATTTTATTTTACCAGTTCATGTTTTCAGTGGATAATACTACATTTGTCATGAGAGTTGATACATGTGCATCTTAATTTTTTTTCTCCCCTATCTCTCCCTTCCTTCCCTGCTCCTTCCATCTCTTGAGGATGTTACAGTTTAGATCTAAAATGATCCTTGAATTCTCATTGGTTCAGAGGTGGAACTTTTGGAAGGCGATTGGATTGTGGGGTCACTATATTCATTAGTGGATTCATCCACTGTTGAGTTCAGAGGTGAATGTGTTGTTCGGAGGTGGGGACTGGCTGTAGATGCGTCGTTCAAAGGGTGCAGAGTAGGCATATATCTCACCACCAAAGCACTCCTTTCTCTTTCTGCCTCCTGGTGGCCATAGGTTGAGCAGCTTTCCTCCACCATGTCTTTCCACCATGTTTCTGTTATGGAGCAGGCTAACTATGGGCTGAATCCACTGAAATCATGAGCCAAAATACACTTCTATTCCTCTAAATTGCAGGTATCGAGTATGTAGTCCCAGTCACTGAAAAATGTTATGTGCTTTTTCCATAAAAATAACTGTGTGAAATGACATATAGAGATAGATATAGGTATAGGTATATGTGTGTGTGTGTGTGTGTATATATATATATATATATATGTCATGTTATTGTAAAGAGATAAATAATTTTTGCAAAAGTTTTTTGCTCAAAGTTTTATATCAGTAGAGTTAACCAGCTTCATTTGTTTTGTTGTTGTTGTAATTGTTGTTTGAGATATTTTTGTCATTTAGTTTTACTTTTATTAGTACATGTTTACAGGACATAACGATCACGTTCATTGTAGGGATCGGTACATGTACATAGCACAATTCAATTCCATTCTTATCCCCTCTTCCACAACTACCTTTTATTTTTTCTGCATCAGCTTCACCCGAGTCACTTTATAATATCATACCTTGAAATCTTGGGCTTAAGTAGCCCCGAGATCGTTTCTGTCCTTACAAGGTTGCATGACACTTATTACAAACTTCCCAACATACTCCTGCAGTGACATGCTCTGCTACCCCATCAGTACCTATACCCCAGCCACACCTTTCCTCTTTCTGTTCCTCAGGATGAGTAAGTTCTCTTACAACTATGTTCATTGCATATGTTTTTTTCTTTTGGCTGCCACTCCTGTACTTATTCCAAGGAACAGTTAAAATAGTGCACTTTTTATAAAGCCTCCTTCAAACATCCTCATCATCTTTTCTTCCTTCTACAGCTCACACAGCTATTTACATTTACTCCTTTTATTTCCCTTATTGCAGTAGGTTATGTTCTTTATACCTCATAAACTGAGAATCTTTCCAGCAAAATAAGATGGCTTATCCATTTTTCAGTCCTTAGTCCAAGCATAGTATATGGCACATAGTAATCATTAAGTTACTGGATGAATAAATCAAGGATGAATGGAGTTCAGTCACTGCTACTACTAATAATAAAACAGAAACTCAATTCTCCATGGGAGGATAAATAAGGTAGGTGGACATACATAAAACCTGTGAGAAAGAAGAGTGTTTATAGAAGGTAGTGGTGAAGGACTTATCACAGGTGTTTACGATATTGCTGTCAGATATTTATGTATGCTGACATCTGTGGTCAGAAAAATCACAAGCTCAGAAATTTATCAGTTAAGGGATAATAAGTGCTTGGGAAATTTCCTATAGAAATCCTTCAAAAATTTCATTTTTCTCAGCAATAAATAAACAGGTTTTGCGTGTGATGAAATATAGAACTGATTATATTATACATTGCCAAAGTCATCACAACCTTGACTCTTATCATAAATGATATTGCCATTGATGTGATCATGATAATAAAAGCTACTACGTATTGCACATTAGCTATGCACTGGTAATGATGCTACATGCTTAGCATATATTATTCCAAATTTTAGCAAGAACCATATGAGATCACTTTACATAGGACTAAGATAAAAAATGGAAATTTATAGCAAATTATTGAAAATTAGTTAAGTGGAAGAGCCAGTCTGTGAATGAAAATCCAACTTATCCAGAATGTATGATTTATTTCTACATGTTAAGTAGATATTTTTGCTCTGTAGGTATTAAAAAGAATTAGAATGGTGGAAAAGAAAATGCATGCCTGTGTGTGTGTGTGTTTGTGTGTGTGTGTGTGTGTGTGTGTGTGTGTGCATGCTTGAAAGAATTAAGAAATGCCTGGCAAATTAGTGAAGCACACTTTGGGGCATCTATGGGGGGGGTCATAGAGATGTGCCCTACTATTTATTGTCTCTGGTTCCTTTCCTCTCTAGTGCTCTTCCCCAGCTCTGCTTCCCAGTCACCATTAACTAAATATCTTTGCTCCACCATTCACAGATAGCATGATTTTCTACCTTGGATCCAGCAGACCATGAACTGAGTCCCCTTAAAACTAAGAGTTGAATTAATTATCTCCCTCTTTAAATTTAGGTGTCAGGTATCTACCCCAGTGAGATACCTGAAAAAGCTAAAGAATGTGTGCGTGTGCATACATACGTGTGTGTGTGCGTGCATGCATGTGTGTGTGTCTGTGCGTTCACACTTACTCCCCCAGCAGCCCTCGAGGCTCCTCCTGGGAAGATCAGCTCTGCTGTAGCAGTGAGGACCCCAACAGTACCTAGGGTAGCACCAGCTCCTCAGGAGATCCCTGGTGTGCATTCTACATGAATTTGTTCCTGAATATTTTGGTGAAAGATAAGCACTAAGAAATATGTATTAAATACACTGCAGGAAGAAGAGACAACCAAATGATAGTGTACGGGAGTGAAATGGGGAGTCCAGGATCTGAGTTTTAGCCCCATCTACCCCAGAGTGTGACTCTGAGTCCTTATATCTGTATCAGGGTTTCTACTTTCTTATTTGGAAAAGGAGGAAATTAGATGAGCAGAGGAGTCGCAAAGCCAAGGCCTGCACAGTTTAGACAGGTAGTGCCAATGAATGGTATGTGTTAAGCAGAAGAAAAATCAGGTGCAGGACCACAGTAATAAAGTACAGGGTGCTGCTGCGGAGTGGACTGGGAGTGATATGATCAGGGTGCCAAGCACCTCAGCCCACCTGGAGTGGCTACTGTCACAGTTTCAGCTGAGAATTAAACTCCACACTCTGGATCGCCCATCCTTTGATTTTTCAGAAAAATCCACAAATCCTAATTTCCCATGTGAAACTCATATATGGTCTCTAGTTTTAACAAATGACCATATGGACTAAAGAAAACCCCAAGCAAAACTACCTTCAGCCAGGTTGCAGGCTGTGACATCTGGAGGAGACAAAATTCACATCCCTGCTGCTAAGAGGTTCTGGGCTCCCCGATCTTCTCTGTGTAGAAGGCAGAAAGCTGGAATCAATAGTCATCCTCTTCCTTGGCAGGACAGGTAACTATATATCAATAATCATTTGTGTTGTCCCTTTTGAAGTTTAATCCTTTATTAAAATAAAACTAGCCTCTTTGGGTGATTTAAAAATAACACATAATATTTACTTGCAGAAAAGTCCATGAAAGACATTGATTCTCACATTTGTAGCAATGATAAAATCATAAAGTATTTGTCACACAACATACTTTGTCCATTTTTAAGGCTTGATTTCAATGCACGACCAATTTGTAGCCCCAGATGCTGACAGCCAAATGCAAGAACACTATAATATTCCACAGTTTTTCAACTGGAACATGGTTGGGTGGATTGGACAAACTTATCATCCTTTAAACTTCTCCCTAGGTTTTTGCCTAGAAAGGAAAATGTTCCTTTTTCAGCCTAATGCTTTGGACATCATTTACCTGGCTTTGCATGTGGGCCCCACACATTTCTTTGTCACAAGGTTGCATCTCAGCTCAGACTGGCTTCCTGGGCACTTACAATTCTCTCTGCAGGTGTAGGGACTCCTCTCCTGTGGAGCTGCACGCATCCGCTCCCTCCCTCCAGGTGTCTCTTCTGCCAAGACCGGCTTCTGAGTTTAAATGAGGCCTCCACACTTCTTTGGAAGCCCTGGAAGCTGACACACAGACCCTGTTTATGGGCCCATCTAATTCATCTGTCCACCCCCTCAAATTGTTGCCCTGCAAAGGAAAAGAGCTTAGTAAGTGTTTATAAATTTCAGCTGGGAAAGGCTTTTGCAATGAGCTTTGCTGTTGCCATAACCATCCTCTGGAATTAGAAGCAGAGATTGCAGGAGGGGGTGACACCCATGTCTGTGGCACTCAAATTGAAGGCTTCTGTCAAGGGTCAAATGGGGCACCATGGCCACTTGTAGTTCAATTTATTGTTTAGCAATGCACCCACAATTTTTCTAACTAATCAGATTCATCTGGGCAAAAAACATAGACTTCTCATTTAAGGAGAAAATAAGTGTAACAGCAGACAATTGTTCAAGTAACACATTATTAGTGACAATCATTCTATTCTGTCACTGTCAGTGATTGTCGATCCTCCCATCACTAATCTTAGCCATGTGAAACTTGACTAATTCTCAGCCCAGTGTTTGGAATTCTGGAGCTCTCCACCCTCGCTTTCCTCCTCCTCCTGGATTGCTCTCAGGAGACCGTGTGGGGTCCATGCTGAGCTGTGTGATATCACAGCAGCGTTTGCAAATGGTAGCCCTTGATTCGCACTTAACTGAGGGGGCATTAGAAGGGATGAGAGGAGTCCCATGTGCAAGACAGATCCTGTTCTCCCTGGAGGAGCAAAGCTGCTCTGGTAGAAATGGAGATCAGAGTGTGCGCTTCCACATGCAGGGTGGTGCATTGCTCCAGAATGCAAGTATGGGAGGAATCACACCCCCACCATCCCTACTTTTATATTGTACGTGGGACAAATGTACAAAAGAAGATGAGATGTTTACGTAGGTAAATAGCAAGGAAACGTTGCTAATAATGAAGTGATTTGAAAGACTATTCTGTAACAAAAGTTTGAGTGGATTTTAACTGCTGATGATACTGAGGTAATGACCTCTGTATTGTTTAACCAAGGTTACCATGCCTTATGACTACCCTGTTATCTGCAAAGTGTACAAACTCAAATACTATTAGTTGTGCAAAAGAAAGCAAACTATAATACCTCTGAGGCACTTTTCTGAGTGCTTTGTGTGTGATGCAGTTGGCAATCATCTTTTATGCCAGCATGACTATTTTTAGCTTTATGGCATTTATTTTTGGTGTTATAAATTCCTAAAATGTATCATTAAGTCACTTAATCATTAATAAAATGATGTTTTAAATGTCGGGTAATGTAATGATTACAGTAAAAGAAAAATTGGTAGGTGCACAATGGATAAAGGACAAGGTTACACCTTGGATTTTCCTGTGGAAGGCACCTCCACTTCTCACTTTGAGCTGACCTTCAAATGCAGCCCTGTGCTTGGAGTTTCTTTTCTTTTGGGGGGGGTGGTGGTGGGTGTGTATGGGAATTGAATTCAGGACCTCACACTTGCCAGGCAGGCGCGTACTACACTGTACTTGGAGTTTAGAGGACAAACATTGGAAACACAATTGGCTCTAACGCATGAATAAAACAGGAAGTTCTCAGGACTGGAGTGTAAAGGTTAAAAAAATATAACCAGAAACTGCACTTCTAACTATGCTATGATCTAACATCATCTTTGCTGATAACATGAGCCAATTAAAATAGGACAAATAAAGCACACTAAATATCAGTAGATCAAAAACTTTTAATAGAACAAGTTTCTCTCTAAAAATGCCTAAATACATAGTATTGATTTCTAGAAAAGACACTTAACATAGTCTCTTTGGGATAAAAGAATATTCTTTCAAGTAGTCTGGCTTTATGGTTTAAAAAGATCACACTAATTTTCCCCTCTCCTTTTGATATGTGCAACTGAAGTTACTTCCTATCACAGGCCCTTTCCATCTGTCATATGGTGTAAAAACATTTTTTACCTTAGGCATAGTCATAAAATATCACATTCCTTAGCCTTAGGCATCTCAGAAGAAAAAAAAGGTAAGTATTGAGCACTACAGAAAATAACTAGTCAGGTAACTTGAATTTAAGGCATCAGATTTTTTTTATGGGGATGAGAATTACCTTGGGACATTTTTCATATACCAGATACGGAGGGTACATTGGGGACGTCATGCCACAAATCAATTTCCATAGGAAATGCAGGACAAGGACCAAGTCTTAGGGACTTTATTGTGCTTTTTCCTCACAGAATGTGAGTTTCGTCAAGGGCTGCTGAGTGAGTTGATGGTCTTGGTGCTGTGGCTTACACCTTCCTAGAACACCCCATTTCCAGGCTAATTCTTTGGTCTATGGAGTGCACGCTGCGTTCTTAGGGGTGCCTGGGGCCAGTGCTCCCCCAGTGGTGACTGGATCAGAAAGAGGGACGAGGGCGGTTCCAGCAGGGGCGATCCACCAAACGTGGCTTTATACTGCAGGTATGGGCTAGAATCCCATCCTGACTAACGTCTTAAAGGGATCACAGTATCACTAAAAGTGAGGATTACAGAATCCAGCAGATGTTTCAAAGGTGCCATCAGTGGCTCCAATTTCCTCACTGCACAGGCGAGGGCGGTGGCGCTAGGGAAGGCAGTTGGTTCTCCCGGGCAACCAGAAGCAAGAGGAGATTCGGGGCCTCAGGGCCTGGGTTGGAAAGCTGCCTCTCCCACAGTTGTGCAGTTGAGCTCCTGGAGCCTCAGAGTCCTCCTCTGAGAAGGAGACAAGCGGTGGCAGCCGATCCCCAGGGTGCTCTGAGCGCCGCCTGGCTGCTGGGAGCTTCCCTCTCCCATTCCGGGCCGAGGGCCAGGCTCTGCACCCAGCTCAGCCCCGGAAGCCCATTCGGGTGGCTTCCATCCATGCTCCCGGGCGCTCTGGCTGGCTGGGGCTGGCTGTGGGCCCGTGGGGTGGGAGGGAGGACGGTGAGGTGGCGAGTGAGGGACGGGAGCCGTGTTCCCGGTTCCCTCTGCAGGTCACCTCGGAGTGGCCGAGTCCCTTAACAGAGTCCTCTTCTCATCTCAGCACAGGCTCTTCCTCCTGCTCGTTACCGAGCCTTCCAGGTTCCAATCATCGCTCCTTGCTCTCACGGGCTTGTGTCGGAGGTGGCAGCGGCTGGTCTGCTACTGAGTCCGCACAATGGCCCTAGCCCGAGCGGTCGCCCTGCACCCGTCTACCTGTGAAGGGCCCTCTGTGAGTGACTACTTGTCAGACTTCTAGGCTGACTGTGCCCCTGATCGCTGACCGACCCTCTGCCTGTCAGCTGTCCTGCTGCTGAGACGCAGTACTGGACACGCACAACCGCGAGGAGAGGTTTCACTGGGCTCCCGGTTTCTAGGAGACTCGATACATGGTCTGCCGGGTCCAAAGCAGGGTGGCCTGGCAGATGGGCCTGGTGGGGCGAAGATGCTTAGTTCATGGGGCCCAGAAGCAGAGCAGGGGAGCAGTGTTATGACGGAAAGGGCCAGGGCCGACACGCGCTACTCAGGGTCAGGTCTCCACACTCATTCAGGCACACCCAGAGGTGCGCCTCAGTCACCCCCGAGCCAGACCCCACTGCAGCTGCGTGTGGAGCAGAGTCCCGCACAGGGGAGGCTCGCGGAGCCAGACCCGGCCGCCGTCTGCAGGTCCCCTGTGGGGCGCAGTGGTGCCGCCATGCAGTGACAGTGACGGTGCGGGCATCTTCCACAGCCAAATGGCCGGCCACAGGCACAGCTGGTGGAAACCATCCTCCCTGTCCCTTGTGTTGCCCTTGATCTGCCCCATGGTCCCAGCCGGAAATGAATGTCTGGCCTCTAACACGTTCTCCTTTTCTCTTTGTGCTCACAGAGGGCAGCAGACACCAAGGAGATTCTGCCCTGGATGCGGGGCTCTGTGTGCTGTTTAAACCTGTGCAATTAAAACTTGAGTGAAAAGAAGGTGCTGGAAAATGGAGTCAGGAATGTTCTATTTAAGCCAGCGTCTGTCTGTACAATACGGCAAGGACAAAGGCCCAGAAAGCAAGAGCTGCAGGAGTGGTGCCGGAGTCCCTGTTGCTGCACCCAACTCTGTCTGTGATTGGAGCGAGACAAGTGAGGGTCCGCTCAGTGCCCTCCTGAGCCTGGACCCTTGGAAAACACTGCTCAGAAATGAATCATCGGACAGGGTAACCTCAGTAGAGTGATACTGTTATGCAATGACAACCTTTAACTTTTATTCCTTATTTTGGTGGAAAAAGTAAGAGTCACTAGTGGTTGGGACAGGAGTTATAACTTTATTGCAGTACTTTAACAAATATTCACCAAATGCATTCCTAATGCTTTGATAATCTTCAATGCATACACTCTTAAAGGCATTTTTACTACATACATTTAGAAAGCAATTATAAAAGGTAATGGAAGCCTCTTATTTCAAAAAATTTAGTCAGCTCTTGACCTGCTACTTCTGATGCAGTGCCTGTGTAGGTTTTCTGTTGTTTGTTCATTTTAGGGTGTTGTTCTGACTATTGCTTGCTGGAAAGAACCTGGTACACTTTCCCTTCCAAACCACTTAGAATTTGGTTTGTATTTTATTTTTATTTTTTTTCTGTGTGTGTATGTGTGTGTGTGTGTGTGTGTGTGTGTGTGTGTGTCACTGGGGATCGAACTCACAACCTCGCACCTGCCAGGCAGGTGCTTAAGTCACTGAACCAAACTCCCGGACCTAGGTTTTTGAGACAGGGTCACACTATGTAACTCAGACCAGCCTTGTGCTCACGTTGTAGCACAAGCTGGCCTCGAACTCACAATGCTCCTCCTACCTCAGCCCCTCGAGTGTTGGGATTAAAGGCGTGAGCCACCATGCCTGGCTTAGAAGTTGGCTCGTATTTTAATAAGAGGAAGGAGTGATCACTGGACACCATTCGGGGTTCATAAGAAACAGATATACTTTGAGCTGTGGCTTGGATCTGTGTCCCCAAAAGCACATATGTTGAAGATTTGCTTCCCGGGTAATGGAGGTGGCAGAACCTTTAGGAGAGGGGGCCCAATGTGAGGTCCTTAGGGTATTCCTTTGCAGGGGGGTGATGGAACCCCAGTCTGTTTCTGTCTCTCTCCTTTTGCTACCACCATGAGCGGAAGCTCTCACTAGAGGCCAAAAGGCATGGAGCCAATTGATCTTGCGTTGAAGCTTCCAGAATTATGGGCCTAAATAAACCTTTTGTTTTTATGAGCTAGTAGCCTCTAGTATTTCATTACAGTAATGGGGAGCTGACTAACACTCCTGGATAGCATCATTCTCTTTGAACCTGTTAGACATTTGTCGTAGGAATGGTGCAGATTTGCTGTGTCTGGATCTCAGTAGAGCATTTAGGCTGGCCTGTCTTGATGTCATGGTGTCTGACATGAGCACTGGAACCAGAAGCAAAGCTCTATTGGCACCACTCATGTTTCATTTGTTGGCCTTATTTTTTTTTTCTATTTGGAGGTCTATGATTTCCTAAAGGCAAGGAGGCCAGTATCATCCTATTGGAGGTCTGTATCTTTGGACCTCTCTCTTAGTTTTTAGTTTTCTAGTGAAAATCATGACATATTCACAAGAATTTTTAAAGGTGTGTTCAGGAATGTTTTGTGTATCTACCTCCTCCAACAGTACAGTATCACAGTAGGCTCTCAGAAGGACATTTACACTGATTCCCTCCAAGGAATATAATCAGATTTTACCACATTTTTCTTCTTTTAGCTGTTTTATGTCTGTTGAATTTCCATATGAATGTCATAATCATCCTATCAATTTCCATTACAAAAGTTTTTGCTTGATATTGGGCGGAATATGCAGAAGAATCTGAGATGAATTGGAATCTTACAATATTGCATTTTCTAATCCATAAATGAGATGTATGTTATTATTTAGATCCAGAGTGTCCCCCCGAGTCTCACGTACTCAGAAACAGGGCTCTCAGAAGGTGACTGGATCACGGGGACACTGTGCTCATCAGCAGATGAAGCCACTGGTGAGTTTACGGCTGCACGTGGTTATGGGGAAGGAACTCCTTGGAAGAGGCGGGTCACTGGAGTCACAGCCTTGGAGCTTTATCTCCCGCCCCAGCTCCTTCCTCCTCTCTGCTTCCTGGTTGCTGCTTTCCTCCATGGCAGGCTCTTCAACCATTTATGCCTTGGAGCAAGACAACCATGGACTGAAGACATGAGCCCAAGTAAACGTCTCCTCCTGTGACTGAGGGGTGTCAGGTATGTTGTTCCAGGGATGAGGAAGTGTCTGGGACTGAATATATCTCCACTGATTTCTTTATGGCATCAATTTATCTCTGCAATGCTTTGTAGTTTTTAGTGAGCAAGCATTTTTGCCAGATTTTCCCTATATTCTATTTTTTATGAAAATTTAAATTGCAGTGTTTAAATTTCAATGAGCAGTTGTTCACTGCTAATCTAAATGCGCACAATGGTTTTTGTGTGTATTGACCTTGTATCATTCAGTCTGGCTAAACTCAGTTAATAGTTGGGGTATTTTTAGTCTTTTTTAAAATTTTATTCGTACAATTTAGATATACAATATGATCTCATGATCACTTTCATTATATAGAATTTGTATCTGTACATGATACATCTTCATTCTTTTTCCCTCCTTCCCCTCTCCATTTGCAAAGCTCTATTTTCATTTCATTCTTCTTTTAACATTTTTTCTTTCTCTTTCTTCCTTTTCCTGTCTCTCCTCACCATTTCACTTTTCCTTTTAACAGTTTCTTCCTATTTCACAATATCTATTGTATATTTTTGTTCTTACCTTCATTTTCATTTACTCACACCAGAGAGATGATGTGATATTTAAACACATGTGTCTCATTTATTTTATATATGATTAAGATCTCAATGTCCATCTATTTAGCTATAAATGTCCCAATTTTATCTTTTTTATGGTTGACTAATATTCCATTATATTAAAAATATTTTTTATCTATTCATTGGTTGACAGTCATTTTGGTTGTTTCCAAGATTTGGTTTTTACAAACTATGCCACTATAAACATGAGTGCACATATATTGCTCTCATATGATGCTTTCAATTCTTCCAGGAACATACCCAGAAAACTAGACCCATATCTATCATCATACACTAAACTAAATTAAAATGGATCAAAGATCTAAATACTAAAACAGAAGCAGTAAATCTGCTGGAAGGTAGAATTGTTGGAACTCTGAAAGACAAGTGTAGGCAAAAACTTTATGAAGGAAACCCCAGTTGCACAGAAATTGTCACAAAGAATCAACAGGTGTGATCTCATATTATTAAAAGTGATTTTTAGAGAGCGAGGAAGAAATCACCAAGACTGTGAAAAGACAACCCGTGGAGTGGGAAAAATTTTATGCCAGCTGTTCTTCAGATGAAGGACTAGAATTTGAAACATATAAAGAATTGAAAAAAATCAGACCTCCCAAATTTAAAGACCCAATTCAAAAATTGGCACTTGAAATGAAAAGACACTTATCAGAAGAAGTAGAAATAGCAAATAAATATATGAAAAATATTCAACATCACTGATCATTGAAAAGAAGCAAATTTGAACTACACTGAAATTCTGTCTCACCAGAGAAAGAATAGCTAACATCAAGAAATCTAGCAATAGCAAATGCTGATAGGGCTGTGGAGAAACAGCAACTCTTCTCCACTGTGGTGAGACTTTAGGCTGGTGTAACCACTGTGAAAATCAGTGTGGTGATTCCTCAAAAAACTAAGATCAGGGGTTCAATTTAACCCAGTTATTAGTTGTAGAGGGTGTTTTTTTTCCCTTCAATTGTCTACACAGAGACTCCGGTAGTCTTGGAAGAAAGACTCTTGTGTTTTTCCCTTTGCAGCCTGAATGTCGTTTTTCTCTTTTGCACCATACAGAATCTGCAGTGCAAAGGCGAATAGTGTCCATCCTGGGTGCACACATTGGTGTTGGGTGGTAGCCTACCATGTGTGGACACCCAAAACTTTTGGCACAGGATCACCTGCTTCCTCAGAGATGGGTAAAACTGCACACCCAGACAGCATTTGCAGATATTGACACAGTGCCCTGTCTGCAATAAAGAGCAGGAGACCCAGGACAAAAATGTATTCATCAAAGTGTGTGTGTGTGTTTTAAATTCTTAGTAGTCTTTTATGTTGTATTAGCAAGTATTTGCTGTGGTTACAGTTGACATTCCTTGTGGGGAGTTGGTCCTAGTACCTGGAGCCTTGTCAGAGGGAGGCAAGTGATTTCACACCCAAAAGAGGCAATGGAGGGATTCTCGTGTGGCCACCTCATCCAAGCCAGTGAGGTCAAAAGTTGCCTGGCAGTAGCCTAGGAGTAGGTGGGTTCCAGGTGCATGTGACAGATGTAGCATGTGTAGGGGGAAAATGCAATGGTTCCCAGCTTGGCCAAGGGCCTGGAGGGATTTTAGATGACAGGAAACACCAGGCTATGGGTGGGGATAGTGAATGGCATAATAGTAATGGGGGTGGCCGTGGGACTGTCACGTGTGCTCTGACACTTGAACACTGGAAGCTGAGAGGGGGCAGCAGGTGAGTTTGGAGCACCTGTCAGGATCCTGGCCTACCCAGTGCCCCTCCCCCCAGGGATGTCAGGGTAGGGCTCTGTGATGATGTCTCAGCCTGGTCAGGGCTCCCATTGGCTGGCGCAGAGGTTGAGTGACAGAACAAAGGCAGAGTGCAGCTCCATAGCCTCCAGGGGCCACTGGAGAGCTCAGAAGAGGAAGCCGGAAGCTGGCCTGAGGTTCGGAGGTCCGAAAGCTTAGTCATGTATAAAGAAATTCGTCAGATACGGGGCAAATGGGTGGTTACTTGGGTAAACACCCGGAAGCCCATCAACAGGCTGGATGAATCAGGACCTCCACCCAAGAGGAAGAAGAAGGCAGAGAGCTCTGCCAAGTGTGAGCGCAAGGAAGCAGAGCACGTGAGTAGACTCTGGCTGTGTCCTGCTCTTGGCCCGGCAGTCCCAGGTCCATGGACCCTGGCCTATAGCCCCTGGCCCTCCTGCCCTCCTGGACCCAGCCCTTCTACCTCCTCCAGCCTCCTCCCTCTGGGAAGGGCAGGGCAGGCCCTCCAGGCCCAGGCTAACCTACCCTCCTCTCTCCTTTCCTTCCAGAAGCAGAAGATCATTGGCCAAGTGTTATCCGTGCTGGAGCAAAGTCTCCACAGACACCAGAAGCACTCGGTGGTGGTGCTTTACCATAGGGGAAACAAAAGGAGAGAAGACAGCAAGCAAGAGCAAGAGGAGAAGCCCGTGATTGAGCTTCATGAGACACCTCTTGAAACCACAATGGAGGATGCCAGGCTCCCAGGAGCCCTGCCCTGTGGGACTCCAGGAGCTGTGAGGAAGAGTCCACGACGCCGACG